>ML106451.1:256600-333708 GCA_003697995.1 Taxidea taxus jeffersonii
AAAAGTCTCTTGATTTTAGCTTAGATCTTGATCTCAGTGTTTTAAATTTAAGCCCTTTGTTGGGCTCCATGCTGGATGTGAAGCCTATTTAAAAAAACAAAACAAGGGTGCCTGGGTGGCTCAGAGGGTTAAGCCTCTGCCTTCGGCTCAGGTCATCATCTCAGGGTCCTGGGATTGAGTCCCGCATCGGGTTCTCTGCTCAGCAGGGAGCCTGCTTCTCCTCTCTCTCTCTGCCTGTCTCTCTGCCTACTTGTGATCTCTGTCTGTCAAATAAATAAAATCTTAAAAAAAAAAAAAAAAAACAAAACCTCAAGCCCTGACACATAACACCATTAATAGTGAAGAAATTTCATCTACCTTTTCCTTGTTTCTCTTTACTGCCGTGGTTGAGCCTGGTTTATTTCCATCTTGGAGACTTACTTAACCCTGGTTCTGCTATTTATTAGTTTTATGGCCTTGCCAATTAATTTTACTGCTTATGCCCCAGTTTACTCATCAGGAGAATGGAGAAGACTGTGGTTCTCTTTTAATAGCGTTTGAGAGAATTAAATATGTGTTTAATATTCAGAACAATGCCCAGTACATAGTAAGTAGATAGTAAGCATTTATTATTATTTATCAGGGTGGGATTTACGAATAATGAAACAGGATTGTGAGAGAACTTGGCTTTAGTAAGGGCTAAAATTCTGTTTCCATGACATCTCTTCCTTCCCTGTCCCCATTCTGTCTTCCAACAGGGCAATAAGAAAGGACCCTTAGGTCGCTGGGACTTTGATACCCAGGAGGAATACAGCGAGTATATGAACAACAAGGAGGCTTTGCCCAAGTGAGTCCGTACTAAATATGGCCAGGGAATGAGGAGAGGGATGATGATGGAGTGGGCTAGCCTTCACCAGGTTAGAGGGTGTAGTCTGGCTGAGAGATTCCTAAAGAGGTTCTTTAGTCACAGGGCCATCTGGGAACACCTCTGTACTGTTATGCAACCTCTGGTGCCTTCTTTCCCTCATTAGTCCTTTATTTTTCTCAGAGCTGCATTCCAGTATGGCATCAAGATGTCTGAAGGGCGGAAAACCAGGCGCTTCAAGGAAACCAATGATAAGGCAGAGCTTGATCGCCAGTGGAAGAAGATTAGTGCAGTAAGTGAGATTACTTCTTGGGTGGACTTCAGCTGGGAGGAGACACTGGCCCACAGATAAAAGGAACAGGCAGGGGGTGGAAAGCCAAGGAAGTAGGAGAGAAGTAAGACTTGTGCTTAGGTGATCAGACTGACAGCGTAACTATTGGGTGTAACTGTTCTTTTTTGTAGATCATTGAAAAGAGGAAGAAGATGGAGGCTGATGGGTGAGCACCAGCATTCTTCTTCTGGGGCACTGTGGGAATTGCTTAGAGTACCGATCTTAGGCTGACTCACTTTTCCTTCCATTGCAGAGTTGAAGTGAAAAGACCAAAATACTAATCTCCATTTCCAAGTCCAAAAAGATTCCCCACAAGGATGGACTCACCAGTGCTTGCTTTCTTTAATTCCCAAAAAAGTTGCAAGGTCTCTTTTTGTCAATGTATATAAAATGTTATTGTATAATTATTTAGTTCCATTAAATCTGGCTTCCATTAAATCTGGCTAACCCACTATCATGTCTTCTCTGTTGGAGCATCCTCCCTCCTGGGCCCCTGAAGCACTAAGAGGGCTTCTAATTCCACTGATTGTGTAAAATGCTCATGCAGAAAGTTAGCTTTCCTTGAGCTGTGAATCTAGATTCCTAGGCAGTAAGGATCCTAGCAAGGACACCTAGTGGAGAAGGAAGTAATGACCTCCCTGATGGGCAAGAGGTAGATAGAGGAACATAAGGATGATTGGTCTCAAATGTCAGACTAATTCAGGCCATTTGGGGGTCTACTTTTAGCATAGAGAGACTCTGGGCTGCCAGTCTGATCCCAGGGTTGTGCAGGACTAGGCTGTAAGTGAAGACAGCTGATGAGAATCCCTTGGGGAACAAAAATGGATTTATGCCCTCCTGAGAGCTTTGTTAATTCTAAGCACAAATTGCTGTTTCTTTGGCTGAAGGGATAGCCTTGGGGGAGTCCTATGCCAAGCCAGCAGGGTTTGGTGCCCTTTAATACCCTGAAATGTTTGCCAAGGCCTTAGATGGATCCTTTGGCCTCTGAATCATTTCATCCCCAACCTTTTCCTCCTCTCTGCTCATTGCCAGCACTTTGGTCTGGTGCTCGTAAGAGTCATCCCTTTTGGGACGCCTGGGGGCTCAGTTGGTTAAGCAGCTGCCTTTGGCTCAGGTCATGATCCCAGCGTCCTGGGATTGAGTCCCACATTGGGCTCCTTGCTTGGCAGGGAGCCTGCTTCTCCCTCTCCCTCTGCCTGCCACTCTGTCTGCCTGTGCTCGCTCTCTCTCTAACAAATAAATAAAATCTTTAAAAAAAAAAAAAAAGAGTCATCCCTTTTTTCTTGGCTGGATCCCTAGCTGCCACTGCCTGTCTTGAGCTTAAGACTTGTGGGATCAGGACATACATGGAAAGCTAGAAGGCCACCTTAGCCTTTGCCTTGCCTTTGGTCACGTTCAGCTTCATAGGGCAAGAGCATTTGAGGAAAGCAGCTTTGTGCATGGCACCTAGAAGGCTGAAATTGGGTTTTAACTGCAATAGCACCTAGAATGCCTAATATCAGACAGTAAAGGACCCTGGTTTCATGGTTGTAGGCATTGGTCCCAGTTAAGAAAAGGGTCACAGAGACCTGGCTTAGATGAAGATAGCTAGAGGGTCATTAAATTTAAGACCTGGGGTTTGGGGTGCATGGCTGGCTCAGTCAGTAGAACATGTCTCTTGATGTCACGGTCCTGAGTTCAAGCCACACACTGGGCAAAGAGCTTACTTAAAAAACAAAAGCAAAAAACCTGGGGGTTGACTGTCCATTTAAAAAATCCATTTCTGCAGAGGAGCCTGGCTGGCTAGCTCAGTTATCAGAACATGCAGCTTTTGGTGTTCAAGCCTCAGGTTGGCTGTTGAGCTTACTTAAAAATAAATTAAAATCTGCTTCTGCAAATACCACCAAGCCTTGTGGACATGCCCAAAGTCCTCTGGTTGGCCACATGGTGGGTGATAAGGGCCCCCCACACCACATGGCAACTTTTCCATTCACACAGGACATAGAGCTGCTCTGAGGTCCCTCACCTCACTTTCACCTCTCCTTGAAGGGGTTGGACATCAGCATATAATATGTCTTAGAAGGCTTAGTGGCACAGTGATGTAGAAGCCTCTCTTCAGTACAGGGGCTTGTACTCCTTATTTGCCCCACCAGAGTGTTCCCATTTTTATGGAACCTGTGATAACCAGAATGTTAAGAACGTCGACTGTTGTGCCCATTTTCCTTTTAAGTAACTCCTTTACAGCTTTGAGCACTGCTGGCCCGGCCTACTGAGGGTATGCAGCCAAACTAGGAACTGGCAAGGCGCTGTTATTTGGCCCCAAAGATGTTGAGCATAGACTGCCGCAGTTTAAGCGTGTGCTTGGCCTGAGTGCTGTCCACGACCTCCACATACCAAATTCTCATGGTATGGGGCTTTTGCTGCTTCCAGGCTAACGTGGAGGTTGCTCTTGGATGCCACAAAGCCACGAAAGACCGGCGTCCCCCTCTTCAACCTGAGGGCAGTAAATCATCCTTACTAGTTGCAGGAGGGAGTCCCAACTGTCAGCATCGATCAGGAGGAGGGGAAAGGACTTCAACAGTATCTAACTTCGCGAAACGTGACCGAGGATAGCACTACAGTCACGCCATCTACCTGGCCCACAAAAGGGCCACGGTAACGCGGACCAGCTGCTTACCTTGAGGGCTGGGGTTCGGGGAACTATTCCATTCCACAGCTGCGGCCCACCCCGCCCTTTCCCGTCTCAGCGCCACTTCCGGATCCGCCCTCAAGGCGGAAGTGGAATCTTGGCCACTCCTCTAGGTCAGTGGGAGGGTTTTGGGTTCGCTGCTCAGCTGTTGAGCTGCTTCCAGCCCTTCGTGCATGGACCGCACGTATGAGGAGAGGCCCGCCGAGGATGGGAGCGACGAAGAGGACCCCGACTCCACGGAAGCCCCGGTCCGCGTCCGAGACACCCCGGAAGACATTGTGCTGGAAGCACCGGCCAGCGGGCTGGCGTTCCATCCTGCCCGCGACCTCCTGGCGGCGGGGGACGTGGACGGGGACGTGTTCGTGTAAGTGCTGGGCAGGGCTCGGGGCTGCGGGATCTGGAAGCTCCCAGGGATGAAGTGGGTATGGGATGAGAAAGGTACGGGAGACAGATCTTGTAAGATCCATCTGATCGATTCGTTCAGTAACGTTTGGTTTTGAACCAGTTACCACACAAATCTCTTGAGACAACTGAAAGGAAGACAAAGTGGCTGGAATGCCCTGACGAAGCCCAGAGACAGTAGCAGGACGAGATGGCGTTCAAGACACTTATTTTTCATTGGATTATTATACTGAACCTGAAATGGGTGGAATGGGCCCCCTCCACTTTGCCTCTTGCCTGCTTTAATTGATCTTTCAAACACAAATCTAACGATCTCTCTTTCTTAAAACCCCTCAGTAGTTTACCTTGGTTTTTAGGATTAAGTCAAAACTCCTTAATCTGGCTTTTAGGATCTTGGCCATCTGGTCCTCGCTCACTCTCCCCTTACTTTCTGTGCTCACTCATTCTTACCTTTTTAATGTATTTTAAATCCTCAGCTCTTTTGTGGCTTCTTTTTGCCTAGAAAACTTTCTCCACTATCTCTGAGTTCTCAACATCTCTCTGCCTTTGTCTTCCTGTTCCCCGGGCTAAATTAGATTACTCATTAGATGCTGCTGTGCTGGCACCAGATAACTTTCCTTCAGAAACTTCGTAATGGTTTGTAATCTTAAATCCGTTTGTGCAGTTATTTGAATGTTTGCTCCTTCACTAAAAATAAAAATGTTTTCAAACTTTTTTGACCTCGCCCCACACCACATATAACTATGTGTGATGCACCCTGATGTTTTCCGGTTTATTACATTGTTATTGCAGGCACACAGACATAAAATGCTGATCACAGCTCACTAACGGATCATGACTGGAGTTTGGAAGACATTTTTATGTAATCTGTAGTCTGTTTTGTTGTCCTTTTTATCTCCTGCTTGTAGACCATGGTAGGTGCTTAATACGTATTTGATTTTGAACAAGACAAGTAGGCTGGAAGCAGTGAAGAGTCATTGAAGGTTTTTTTTTTTTTTCTAAGATTTTATATATTTATTTGACAGAGAGATCACAAGTAGGCAGAGAGGCAGGCGGGGGAGAGGGGGAAGTAGGCTCCCCACCGAGCAGAGAGCCTGATGTGGGACTCAATCCCAGGACCCTGAGATCATGACCTGAGCCGAAGGCAGCGGCTTAACCCACTGAGCCACCCAGGTGCCCTGAGTCATTGAAGGTTTTGACCAGAAGAGTTGTGCTGTCAGATTTACTTAATGACATTAAACCTTAACCTCTTCATTAGCTTCAGTCACCTTGGGCAAGTTAACTTCCATATTTTCATTTTCAAAAATGAGAATAACACAGGCATACCTCTGAGACATTGCAGGTTTGGCTCCAGACCATTGAAATAAAGCCAGTCACCAAATTTTAGGTTTCTCAGTTCATATAAGTATACACTATGCTTAAGTCTATTAAATGTGCATTAGCATTATGTCTAAAAAATAGTATACAGGGGCGCCTGGGTGGCTCAGTGGGTTAAAGCCTCTGCTTTCGGCTCAGGTCATGATCTTAAGGTCTTGGGATCGAGCCCCACATCGGGCTCTCTGCTCAGCGGGGAGCCTGCTTCCCTCTTACTCTCTTTCTGCCTCTCTGCCTACTTGTGATCTCTGTCAAATAAATAAACTTCAAAAAAAAAAACCCACGAAAATAAAAAACAGTATACCTACCTTAATTAAGATACTTTGTTGCTAAAAAATGCTGTCATGAGTGAGTCATAATCACTGGTCACAGATCATCATAACAAATACAATAAAAAGGTTTGAAATATTGTGAGAATTCCCCAAATGTAAGAGACACACAAAGCAAGCAGATGGTGTTGGAAAAATAGCACTGATAGACTGGTTCCATACAGGGTTACTACAGACCTTCAGTATAAAAAAATGCAGTGTCTGTGAAACGCCATAAGAGGAGGTATGCCTGGACCTATCTTGCAGAGCAGTCAGGTGTTTACTGAGTTCAGCAAAGGTGGGTTCCTTTCTACTATTCCTACTTACCTACTTCATGCCAGACACTTGGGAGTCACTCTGGACCTCCCCCTTGACTCACATCGCCATTGCTTCAGATTGTCTCCTCTTTCCTACCCTCAGCCACTGCCTTTTGGCAGGCTTCTGACTTCTCCCACGATTATTTCAAAGAGGTTCCTTTCCCCAAAGGGTTAAATTCATCCTTCTGCTTGGCCTATGATCTCCAGTCCAGCCCCTCTTTCTAGATTCAGCCATTTCACTCTCCTGCCACTGGAACCCTTCTCATTCCTTGTCTTTGCCCTAGAAGGGGCATTCATATCGGCCTCCAGTATCTGCCAGGTGAACTATTTAACTCTTGATGACCCAGCTCACATCTTAACATTAGCTTTCCAGGGCTCTTTTCTCCTGTTAGGCACTGGGACAGAGCAAATAAGCAGACCCTGTTCTGCTTGCCTGAAACTCCCTGGCAATTAAGCACTTTGTCATCTGGCTGCTTTTGAGGATCTGCCCTGAGATAGCCACTGGTGATACACTCTGGACAAGTACTTGGCGCAAAGCTGAGCTTCCAGGCTGGCCCTTCTCTGTTCCACCTCCATTTTGATCCTACTTCCTTTTCAGCCTGTGGCCACAATATTCTGTAATTATTTTTAACTTTCTTTAGCTCATATAGACCTGGAGTACAAGAGCCCTGTCTTTTGTCAATTTTTACATTTCAAACTCCTGGAGCTGTTTTTTTTTTTTTTTTCTTTTTCTTTAAAGATTTATTTATTTATTTGGCAGAGAGAGAGAGAGAGAGATCACAAGTAGGCAGGGAGGCAGGCAGAGAGAGTGGGGGAAGCAGGCTCCCTGCTGAGCAGAGAGCCCTATGCGGGGCTCCATCCCAGGACTCAGACCATGACCAGAGCCAAAGGCAGAGCCATCCAGGCGGCCCCTGCCCCCCCTCCCTTTTTTTTTCCTCAAGACTTTTGTTTGAGAGGGAGAGACTGAGAGCACAAGCTCGGGGGATGGGCGGAGGGTAAGGGAGAGGGAGAAGCAGACTGCCTGCTGAGCAAGAAGCCAGATGAAGGCTCAATCCCTGGACTCTGGGATGACCTGAGCTGAAGGCAGACGCTTAAGCAACTGAGCCACCCAGGTGCCCCCGTTCTTCTGTCTTTAGCACGTATTTCATGCCCCACCCCATTGTGGTCCAGATCTAATATTTCCCCAAGCTGGGGCTTTTAAGGATGATGGGTTAGTTCACAAAGAAGTCCTGAGCAAATGTACTTTGAATTAATACATGTTGAATTAAAGACTTAACATTTGAAAATGGGAAAATGGGATGCTAAGCCCCTTGGGTTTGATGGTGTATAAACAGCAGTTCCTAGATAGGCTGAAGGTTGACTGGTTGGTCTTTATATTCCATGTGGGCAGGGTTTGGAGTCATTGACTCTCCTCCTCCCCCTAGCTTTTCCTACTCTTGCCAAGAGGGAGAAACGAAGGAGCTCTGGTCCTCAGGTCACCACCTCAAATCCTGCCGAGCTGTGGTCTTCTCTGAAGATGGACAGAGTGAGTATTGGGCATGGCAGCCAGCCACAGTCTTTTGGCAAGGGAGCAGGGCGCAGCACCATGACCTGAGTACCTTCCCTCCCCTACCCCCCTAGAACTTGTCACTGTCTCCAAGGACAAAGCCATCCATGTTCTAGATGTGGAGCAGGGCCGACTGGAAAGACGCATTCCTAAGGCTCATGGGTAAGGGCAGCTAAATTGTGTGTTGAGGTCAAGGGTAACATGGTATGTTCCTCCTGGGACAGAGATGCTTCAAGAAGCTCTGTATCTCTAGTGCCCCCATCAACAGTCTGCTGCTGGTAGATGAGTATGTCTTGGCCACTGGGGATGACACAGGTGGCATCCGGCTCTGGGACCAGCGGAAGGAGGGCTCCTTAATGGATATGCGGCAGCATGAGGAGTATATTGCTGACATGGCTCTGGACCCAGCCAAGAAGCTGCTGCTTACAGCCAGGTATAGCCTCAAAGCTGCAGCCCTTTCCCTTCCCTGTTAAAGCTCTCTCCTTTGATGGGAGCTTTGGCCAAGCCTGCTGCTCTGCTTTCTCTACAGCGGGGATGGCTGCCTAGGTGTCTTCAACATCAGGCGACGCCGGTTTGAACTACTCTCAGAGCCTCAGTCTGGAGACCTGACCTCCGTCACTGTCATGAAAGTACACCTGGGTATAGGGGTTTGGGAATATGATAGGGATCTGTTCTGATGGGCCTCCACAAACATAGTTTCCTTTTTTCCTGCAGTATGGGAAGAAGGTGGCCTGTGGCTCCAGTGAAGGCACCATCTACCTCTTCAACTGGAACGGCTTTGGGGCCACAAGTGATCGGTTTGCCCTAAGAGCGGAGTCTATTGACTGCATGGTTCCAGTCACTGAGAGCCTGCTGTGCACTGGTTCCACTGATGGAGTCATCAGGTGAGAGAGGCCAGGACAGCCCTGAGATCACACCAGGGGCAGAGCCCACCAGCCAAGACCAAACGTTCTCTTTTCTCTCTGCCCAGGGCTGTCAATATCCTGCCGAATCGCGTGGTGGGCAGCGTGGGGCAGCATGCTGGGGAGCCTGTGGAGAAGCTGGCCCTCTCCCACTGCGGCCACTTCCTGGCCAGCAGTGGTCACGATCAGCGCCTCAAGTTCTGGAACATGGCCCAGCTGCGGACTGTGGTAGTCGATGACTACCGCCAGCGCAAGAAAAAGGGCGGGCCACTGCGGGGTCTGAGCAGCAAGGCTTGGAGCACAGATGACTTCTTTGCAGGCCTGAGGGAAGAGGAAGAAGACTCCACAGCTCAGAAGGAAGAGGAGGAGAGTGAGAATGATAGTGATTGAGGTGGATAGGTCCTCACTGGGCAAGTGTTGCTCCCTGGGCTGGGTACCCAGAGATGCTACGAACTTTTACTACTCTTGTGCAGTGCACAAAGCTGTGTAGCCAGAGGCTTAGGACTGAAGGCACTGGTGGGAGAAAGTCCTTGCTCTGTGGCAGCTGCTCACTCTGCCAGTGTAAGATAAGCCCATAGCTGGGGCAAGATAGCACGGACACAGGTGTACACCAACCAGGGGTTTAATATAAATACAACAGCATAGAAAAACCCAAAATCACATACACTGTAACCAGAATGTCAAGTAGTGGGGGCAAAAGGCAGATTTTCTGACCCTCTGGCTCAGCCAGCCTCCAAATAAAATCAACAAAGATGACAAATCAAGAGAATAAGAAATGAGATTCATACTAAGCTGTGGGAGAAGAGGGGTTGTTTGTGTGTCTATCACACTGAATGGCCAAGGAATACCATGGGGCCAGGTCAGACCCTGGGCTGGGAGGGGGAGAACAAGGTCCCTCACCACAACTTAGCCAAACCTGAGCTTTCCCGGTGTACTGGGGCCCTGCCCCAGCTGGGAGGCTATGTCAGAGGTAGGGCAGGGCCCACGCTCCTCCTCTTTGAGGACAGGTGGTGGCTGCCCAGGCCTGCTGGGCTGGAGACTGACACAGGCTCTGCCAACTCGTGCAGGCTGCCTGTGAAGAAGACAGGGTCACTGCTTAACCATGGTACCTGCCTCAGCCCTGGCAGACCGGAGAAGGCTGGCTCTGGACTCACTCAGTGCCTCTAGCAGCCTGGCAGACACTGCATCCTTAGCCACCTCGTGCCCATCCTGCCCGTCTGGGGCCAGCACCACCCAGATGAGGCCGCTGAAGGGCACTGGGTGCCCGGGGATCACCACCTGGTACCAGAAGCGGTGCCAGCCGGCAGGGCCTGTGCCCAGACACTTGGTGAGGAACACGGGGCTGCCCAGCTTCATCCGTTGGCACAACAGCTGCAGGGCAGCCCGAGCCTGGTAGGACTCCAGCTTGTCCCTGGCTGGGGCCAATCGACTGCCCTCTGGCTGTAGGCACTGCAGTGAGGGACCCATGAGCTGCTGGCGGAGTTTCTGCTTCAGGTCTGGCTTAAGCCACTCCACAGCCACTTGCTCTCCACAGAGGCGAGACTGCCCTGCAGGAAAAAGGCAGAGACAAGGGGAGGCCTAAGCCCTGGATCCAAGTTCCCAGGCCCTGTGAGCCCTTCGGAGTCAAGAGGGTTCGCAGGGAGGCCTGTTTAATACATAGCATTCCCATTTCCTGGTGGTGTGACCTTGGGCGAGTTAACTTCTCCAGGCTTCATTGTGTTTCTTTGAAAAGGGGTATAGTAGCTGCTACCTTCTAAGTACCTTATGGGTGTGCTGGTGGATGCAGGCTTTGTCTACCTCATAACCATTATAATAGCTAACCTTTATTGTGAAGCTTACCAGGACTCAGGGAATGTGCTAAGTGCCATCTAATTGTCATCATACCCTGAGGTAGGAAGTTCTATAGTAGATAAAAGGCAGATTCAGCTGGACTGCCTAGGGCGAATCAATTTCAAACCCTCTCTTCATATCTAAAGAGGGAGATCATTCTGTGTTTCATTGGCATGTTGAAGACTAAGTTACGACACAATGCACGGGAAGAGTTGTAGGTGGTACTTGGTAGCACCAGCGGAAATTAAAAAATCTCAGGTCATATATAGTATGACGTCGAAAACTCAGGCATTCTTAATCCTACGATCTTGCTCCACCCCCTATACTGATGTGTCAAGTGCATGGCAAAATGTGTGTGGCCCCCTCCAGCAGCGCCCCCCCCCCCCCCCCCGCAGCCTTGCCCTCCCTCCCCTACCTTCCACCAGGGCTTTTTTGGCCATGGCGGCGGCGCGGTGCGAGTTGAACTTGAGCAGCGCAATTTGCACGGGCGCCGGCCCGGGGCTGGGCATTAGTAGCGCCTCCTGCAGGCCGGAACCCAGAGGCTGCAGCGCGAGCAGCAGCGCGCGACGGCTCAGACACGGAGGCAACCCGTCCACACTCAGCTCGCACTTCTCCGTGCTGCGGCACACGAGCAGCGGGCAGGATGGCCGCAGCGGGTGGTTGTGCAGCGTGGCGATGGCTGCCTGGGCGCCGCGCCGCGAACTGTAGCGCGCGTAGGCGAAGCCGCGGTTCAGGCCGCTGAAGGTCATCATCAGGCGGAACTCGTAGAGGCGGCCCACGCGCTGGAACAGTGGAATCAGCTGGTGCTCGTACACGTCCTGAGGCAGCCGTCCGATAAACACTTCGGAACCGGCCGGTGGCGGGCTGCCCACCCAGCCTGAGGGGAAGGCGCGGGAAGGGGCACCGTCATCTTCCGACATGGTTCCGGGTTCGGGCCCCGGCACCCAGCCCGAGGGGGCCTATGAGCAAACGTCCACGAAATGGGTGCAGCACTCGCCGCCGCCCCCCCCCCCCCCCGAAGTCGTTGGCATAACTGGGTGCCTAAGCTAACAGCGAGGCTGGCACATAGTGGGTGCACCTTAAGGCTGGCTTCCCTGCCTCGAGGGAGCAAGGTGGGTGGGTGGAGAGCCTCAAAGTTTCCTCAGCTGCTTGACTGGAGGGAGTGCAACGCACAGAGGTTTCTGCCTGCTTAGCACCGGGATACCTGCCCCCCGCCCAGAGGGTGCCGGTCGGTACCGTCGAGGCTGGCGGAGCCCGGCAGGCGTAGGGCTGGGACTACCGTACCTGGGGGTGGCCCGCCATACTTCCTCTGTCCGTTCACCTGCACCAGGCGGATGCCGGTCTCCCTGACCCACGCCTCCAACGCCGCCTTGTTCTCTGGATTCACCCTCTCACACCATAGCTGAAGGCGAAAGGGCAGGTTGGAATGGCGGATCACGGCGCCTGCCCCCACCTCGCCCGTGGAGTAGAGCCCAAGGGGCCATTTCTTGCGCAGGTGGCGCTTGTCGAGCCCCTCTTGCCACCACTTACCTCACACTCCCGCTTGGACTGCATGGCTCTCCCGCTGGCCCGTCGGTACCCCCTTTATAATCTCCTCCGCATCTGCCTCTGGAAGCTTCCCTACTCCTCCGCCCCCCAAGCTCTCATTGGCTCTGAACACGGCCCCGCCCCCAAGGGGGTGGGGGCATCCACTGCACGTGCGCCGCGGGAACCTGGGACCCTCAGGTGAAAACTGGAACCTTAACCGGTGAATGTGCCGACAGCTCCATCTCCTAGGGCACAGATGTGCGCTGGAGGCAGGAACGTCAGCGGCACACTTCACCCTGGGGAAGTGCCTGTGCGGTGTACTCTTTCTCTCCACTTTCCCCCTGGCTCAAGTCGCTCAAGTCGTTGGAATGGGAGGCCCAGGCTCCCACAGCGAAGGCAGGGCCAGGTAACAGTGACACAGGCAGGCTCCAGTGGTTGAGTCATTTTATTGGACCTTTAAGTACTGTTTGAGGGGAGCATTCCCTCCATCTGGTTAGGGTCCTGCAGGGGTGACCATTCTTAGGCTCGGTCCCCAGAGCACAGACTGGACTAAGCCCCAGGACCTCCTATGGAAAAATGGTGTAATACCTCACTTTTGTCAGTGATTACCAATAAAACAATCATAATAAAAAGTCTCTGTTCTGACCACTGTTCGGGTGTTCCTGCTGGAACAGACAGGAAGTGTGCAAAGCTGTTAAGTATATATTCAGAGTCTTGTCTTAGCCTCAAATAGTGCCAGTCCCAGTTTTCTGACAGTTTGCTCAACTCAGCAGATGCAAAAGGGCTGGCTTGTTCTCCTTTTGATTTCTTCCACAAGGTCTTCTCTTCGGACATCCACCTGGCCAGGATGGGGAAAGAAGGTAGTATGAGCATCTTTGGCTCCATTGCTCCTAAGTGCCCACTCCTTCCTCTAGTCATCAGGCTTGGCTCAGCTGGGAGCTGGAATGCAGGCAAAGAGTAGATAGTGCTTCTTGGAGAAGCCAGAGATGCTGGTTATAGATGGAGATGGGACTCCCTACCATGACCACAGTTAACAGGTTAACCCTTTTGTCTTTTCTGAGAGGGTACTAACATGAGTGCCAGGCTTTTGCTCGGGTCTTGAATGGGGATGGACTGCCAAAATGCCATACATTTTCTGTCCCTCAGCTTTCCTGCCCACCCACCTACCTCTTCCCTGCTGGCCACTGAGCGGAGCTTGATGACCCCATCCTTGAGCTCCTGCTCACCGATGATGGCCACCAGTGGGATGCCTGCCTCCTCACAGTACTGCAACTGGTTCAGCAGCTTTGGGTTCTTCTTGTAGAGCAGCTCTGCCTGCAGGGGACCAGGGTGGAAGATAAAGGCTGGTTTCTACAGTCCTCAGGGACAACCCAACCTCCTTGGGGCCCAAGTGCTTTTAGCTCTCCTACCCGAAGTTGCCATGGATGAGCTTTTATTTAGTCTGTTCCCAGCACTCCCAAGTTTGCTGCCACCCTGGGGCTGGCCTCCTCTACCTTGATCCCAGCATCCCAGAGCTCTGAGACAAGCCTCAGTCTCTCCTCCAGCAGCTTCTTCTGTGCAGATGCCACAAGCACCTGTGTCTCTGTGGTCCGTACCTTCTCCTCCAAAGCCTAGGGAAGGGGCAGGTAAGAGTCATAGAGCTGGGCTACCTTCAAGGAGCAAACAGGGCAGGCTGTTGTCAGGATTCTGAGAGATCAGACCCAACTCCGCCAGGATAGGGGCCCAATCTTCTCCCCTTAGCAACTGGGCATAACGTAGCTCCTAGAAGATGTTAAGAAATGAACTGACTGGTTCGTACCAATGACTTGCCAGAATAGATAATGTAGGGCAAGGGCAAAGGTGGCTTATGCACAGTAACTTAAAATTTATCTCCTTCTAGTACCTTAAGGGTCCACAAGAACGTTCACACAGAAGTGATACTGTGAGCTCACCCAGTTCCCACGTACGACATGTCTGCCTAGGCAAGAGACTGTGCCTCTTATGCTTTGGCCACAGGGCCCAACTCAGGGTGTGGGTGGACGGGGGAAAGGGACAATGCTTCTGCTGCCCCTTGTCTTTTTCTGGAAAACTATTTTCATAGATTTTTTTTTTTTTTTTGGTAAGATTTTACTTATTTCACACAGAGAAGGAGAGAGAGAGGAAGAGCAAGCACAAGCAGGGTAAGTGGCAGGCAGAGGAGAAGGTGGCTCCCTGCTGAGCAAGGAGCCCAGTGTGGGGCTTGATCCCAGGATTCTGGGATCATGACCCAGCCGAAGGCAGCTGCTTAACAAATTGAGCCAGTCAGGTGCCCCTATTTTCATTGTTTTTAACAACATAAGATGTCTACTGGAACAGTGACCTTAACTGGGAAATACAGATGGTTTCTGCTCCAGAGGAAAGGATGGAAGCACTGGGATGATTACTGCCGGAGAATTCCCCAAGGGATAAAATGTGACCAGCCAGTTAAAACCAGCAGCAAAGGAGTGCTTGAGGCCATGAGGGCCTTCCCTGGTGTTACTCTAGGGGCTAAAGAGTCAAGATATCTACCTGAAGGATTCCCAAGGCCTCAGATACACGCTTACCACTTAGAAACAACATCAGAGTAGTTAGGAGCAAGACTTTGGAGTTAGACTGCCTGGATTCAAATTCTGACCCTGCTACTTAAGGTTTCACAACCTTGGGCAAGCTGTGACCTTTAATGCTTCAGTTCCTTTGTCTAGAAAATGTAAGTAATAAAAGTAGCTACTCTCAGAGGGGTATGTAAGAATTTTACTGATAGTATATGAAAAGCACTAAGCACGGTGCCCAGCACAGAGTAGTAAAATATTAAGCATTCTGTATTCTGAAGAAGATCTAGGTCTTTAGATATACCAGCTATGACTGGTATATCTAAAAGGATATAAGAAAGGATTCTGTGAAGAAAGAATTATCAAAGATCCATAAGGAGGGCCTACAGTGGGGTATGAAAGACAACAACCATCTTTTCTGCCTTTCTTTCCAAAGATGCTCCTTGACGAAAACAGTACCATCTGTCCCCTTGAAGATAAAACAAAACAGCTCACATGCCACCAGCTGCGCACCCCCAGGACATACCTCTAGCCTCTGCTCCACAATGGAAAAGATCCGCTCTACCCCAATGCTGAGCCCCACGCATGGCACCTTGCGTCCTTTTGGGTCGAACATGCCCACTAGCCCATCATAGCGTCCTCCGGCAGCCACACTGCCCACCCCCAGGGGCTCTTCGCCTGCCCGGACTGGGGTCTGTAGCAGCACTGCCTCATAGATCACCCCAGTGTAGTAGTCTAGGCCTCGAGCGAGGCTCAGGTCAAAGGAAATCTGTGGGGATAAGAGCACAGTCAGTACCAGATGAGGATCAAGGACCTGAAACCCCAGAGCTCAGCTACAGGGTCCACCCAAGCCTGACTCACTTTGTCAGCAATGCCAAACAGGATCAGGTATTCAAACAGTAGTTTTAGGTCTCCTAGGCCCTCCAAGGCCTGTTTGTTTTGGGACAGTTCAGGATCCTGGAGCAGCTGTTCCACGAGGGATACCCCACCTGGGGAGATACTATTTGTGAGCCAGACTGACTGACAAGAGCAAACAGGTAGAGGTGCTTTCTACCTTTTTGCCTGGACTACACATGTATGCATGTGTACACACACACACGGAGTTTTGGACTACACATGTATGCATGTGTATACACACACACACACACACACACACACACACACACACACACACGGAGTTTTGGCCTAAGATTTGAGGCCAGTTCGATGGCTATTGGAGAGGCAGGGTCTGTTCCTTACCATGCTGCTGGACATAGTCCCCAATACGGTCAGCCACCTTGGGTTCGAGGCCCTTCTCTCCCACCATCTCGTTCTTTACTTCCTCCCAGGACACCTAGGCAGACAGATACCAGTAAGGGACCCCTGGGTAGTTCTCCACTGCAGAGCAAGTGTGGGCCCTCCTGAGGGGGCAGTTTTGGAGCAGAAGTTGCCTTTCATTCTGGGGCTAATACTCCTTTGGTAAGCACAGAGGCAGGCCTCCCTCTTTTCTGATCTTATTTTACATTTCTCAGAGCAGGGTGTGGTCTGAGAAAAGAGTGAAGTGTTTAGGTCATTACCTTGTCCAGCTTGTCCACTGAGGAGCAGATGGTTCGGAACTTGCTAACAGGAACACCACAGATGGCAAACATCCCATCGAGGATGCGCCGATCATTCACCTGCAGGGACCCAAGGCACAGAAAGGAGAGAATCTCTTTGTGTGACCATCAACAGTTTTGGTCACTTGGGCTACTGGCCTCTCTGCAGAGGATCTTCTCCTATGAGAAGCTAGGCCTGGCTTTGCCCTCCCAAACCCGTCCAGTTCTGACCTTGACCAGAAAGTCGCCTATCTGAAGGGAACTCAGGATCTCACACATGATCTTCAGGCACTCTGCATCAGGAATCATGGGGTCAAATTGTCCAGCAATGTCAAAATCCTGCAGGGAGATGGATAGATACAGTGCTCAGGGTTTTAACTGTCTTAAGGGTCGGACAGGGAGGCGCGGGGGCAGAGAGGGTACTGGGAGCTCTGCTTTTTCCCTATAAAGGCCTATCTACACTCATGCACACAACACCACCTTCATTATCTGTCAGAGCACCAACCCAGAGGAATCTCCCAGCATTCTTGGGTCTCTTACCAGTCCTGGTTTCCCTTCTGTCTACTTTCCTTCATTATCTCACTCAGCTACTTTTCCTTATTTTCTCGTAGCACTGTGGGGGCAAATACATAGCCTTAGTCCTCAGCCATTTTCTCTTTATTCAGCTCTGCCACCACTCTGGATGACCTGATACTTCAAATCCAATCTCCCCATCCTTTGCTGTGATCCATATGCTGTGGTTTAACATAAAGAAAACTGGACCAAGAGTTCCACTCCTGACCTTGGCTTTCTTATCCCTACCATCCCTTAACCTTGCTGCGTTGCAAGTTTACTCATATGTAAAACGGGGAGAATAATCCCTATCTTCTACATGAAAATACTCAATTAATCTAAGGGTTAGCATTATTTGGTACATCCAGTTTGTTCAGGACACCATGAGTACCCAGGAGATTCTACTAAGTTGAGGGAGGGCCAAGTTCCCTGTCATGTCCCACATACTCACACACTGATAGAATTCCCGATACCGGCCACGGGTCATGGCTGGGTTATCTCGCCGATATACTTTGGCTATGTGGTAGCGTTTAATGTTGGTCAGTTTATTCATTGCCAAGTATCGAGCAAAAGGAACCTGATAACGGTTAAGGAGAAAGCCCCTCCTCATACAGTCCAGCAGCTGATTATCACCACCAACAGAAGCTGGGGTCTAACTTTTCTCTGTATGTGAGTAAAACCACAACCTGTAAGATTATTTCTGAACATCTGAATCAAGTTTGTTTACACAGCAGAAGTCTCAAAAAGGATTAGGGTTCCTCTCCCTTTAGTTAGTGTCTCCCCTGGACTATGCTGAGCACAGGAGGGGGCCAGGCAGATATGCCAGAGAGCAGAGAAAGGCTTCCACGTAGGATTTCTGAGCAGATGATTCTCTGACATAGCTTGGAGATAAAGGAATTGTACTGTTGGTCAATTAAAGAGAACTCTGTCCACTGGACAGGGCAGGGGAGAGAGATTCTGGAGCCAAGGGATTATTGAGTTGGAACTGGTTCCCAACATAAAGCTGAGCTCTCACTCAGGATTCTGAAGACTTTTAAGGCTATGCTCTGTTTAGCTATAGTCCCATTCCTGGTTTAAAGAAATAAGTTCCCTGATTATCATAAGCATCATATTTAATCCCACCTATGTCTGGCTATCCCCAAACCTGAGGCTAGAAATAGCCCTAGCCCAATGAGAACCAAATGATACAAAGCACCAAGAGCCTAAGTTTAGAAAGATACGGTGAGGTCATAGCGAAGGGATAGCAGCTCTCCACCCTGGTCCTTCAGGTCATAGATAAGCTTAGAATCTTCTCCATACTTTCCAGTCAGTGTTTCCTGAGAAAATATAAAGGTGGTCACAATGATAAATATAACAATTTAAGAAGTTTTAAAACAAAACCCCACCATCCTAACATGACTAATTCCAACCTGTCTATACTTCTGTTCTCTCTCTCAATGATTATGTATTTGCTGTTAACTATAACTAAAAGGACATGCAAAGTTCATTTTCTGCTTTACACATTTCCATTTTGTGACAGAGCTGAAGTATTATGTTTTAATTTATTTTTTTAAAGATTTTATTTATTTGACAGAGAGAGATCACAAGTAGGCAGAGAGGTAGGCAGAGAGAGAGGAGGAAGCAGGCTCCTCGCTGAGCAGAGAGCCCAATGCGGGGCTTGATCCCAGGACCCTGGGATCATGACCTGAGCCGAGGGCAGAGGCTTTAACCCACTGAGCCACCCAGGCACCCCTGTTTGCAGATTCTTTGACACCCCTCCCTTAAAAAAGTGGAGCCTGACTTTGATCCTCTTTTTTTTTCTTATTTTTTTTTAAGATTTTATTTATTTATTTGACAGACAGAGATCACAAATAGGCAGAAAGGCAGAGAGAGGGGGAGGCAGGCTCCCTGCCAAGCAGAGAGCCCAATTCAGGGCTCGATCCTAGGACCCTGGGATCATGACCTGAGCCGAAGGCAGAGGCTTTAACCCACTAAGCCACCCAGGCGCCACTGAAGTATTATTTTTAAAAACTGTGTAATACTTCGGTGAGAAGCAGTTCTGTATTTCTTTCCTTCCCAGTGTTACTGTCAGTTGATTAGGTCATTTAAAAACAAAGTTCCATAACATTTCAATAAATACATTTCAGTATAGTTTTTTTCCTTTGGAATATACATTTTTGAGAATTAACTCCTAAGATTGGATTATTAGATCAATGAAATGTTTTTATGATGCTTAAAGTTTGAACAATGTCAAAAGGCAAAACTGAAATAGTAGCTCTTACCATGTGATGGCTTCAATAAGGTGATAACATATTTTACTTACCAGACTGGAAAAGTTTAAAAAGCCTGAAAATTCCCTGTCTAGAATTAGAAACATTCATATATTTGGTCGGTGTTATGGGCTGAACTGTGTCCCCTTCAAAATTCATATATTGTTTTTTTTTTTTAAAGATTTTATTTATTTATTTGACAGACAGAGATCACAAGTAGGCAGAGAGGCAGAGAGAGGAGGAAGCAAGCTGTCCGCAGAGCAGAGAGCCCAATATGGGGCTCGATCCCATGACCCTGGGATCATGACCCGAGCTGAAGGCAGCAGCTTTAACCCACTGAGCCACCCAGGTGCCCCCAAAATTCATATATTGTAATCCTATCCCCCAGTAACCTCAGAATGTGACTATATTTGGAGACAATGTCTTAGGAGAGGTAGTTAAGCTAAGTGAAGGCGGGCCCTAATCCAATATAAGTGATGTCCTTATGAAAAAAGGAAAATTGGACACAGGCAGAAGGAAGATGATGTGAGAACACTGGGAAAACACCATCTACAGCCAAGGAGTGAGGCCTGAAACAGATCCTTCCATCATGGCCCTCTGAAAGATCCAACCCTGCTGACACCTTATCTTGTACTTCTAGCCTCCTGACACTAAATCTGCTGTGTAAGCTGCCCGATCTGCGGTACCACTGAGCCACCCAGGTGCCCCAATGTAATGGTTTTAAATAGGGAGTGATGCAGTCTGTTTTTTTTTTTAACAGTAAAGAACTGGAAACAATCTCAAGGTCCATCAACAGGAGACTGGTTACATATTTATTCTTTTTATATATGGTTTGTATGTATCTCAAAAACATCTCAAGTACAGGTACCAGGGAGTTCATTGTAGATAGGACCATAACAACGTCCTCTAACAAGGGCCCTCTTCTGGAAGCCACCAGCCACGACCATGGCAAATAAAAAGTAGGGCCTCTCCTTCTAAACCAGGCCTGCCTCCCTTCTCATCATACGGGTCTTTGTCCCCAACCGGAGAGACACCTCTCAATCTCTTATCATCTTCTTTGTTGTTTATATATCCGCTCTCCTACCACTCAATTTCTCCTTACCAATTCCTCACCTTCAGTTCAAACACAGGCGTATCAATCACTTCTGCACCGTGACGCTTGAAGCAGCTGACAATTACATCAAACACCTTCTCCCGAACGGCCATCTGCCGGGGACTGTAGTCTCTTGTACCCTTGGGAGTCCAAATTGGCCAAAGAACCAGGGAAGGGATTTAAAAGCAAACAGGAAACATTAAGGTCAAAAATACAAAAGCATGATCTCGAGGATGACAGATATAAACATTGCCCCAAACTTTTTTTCCTATGGGCTACGGAGTTGTAAAGTAAGCACAAACAATTCCCTAGTAATTATCACACCCATTTACTAACACCCTTCTAAATTCCATCCCCTTTTTAGCGTGGTTCTATTTTCTAGAATTCTTAGAATGCTATTTTCTTTCTTTCTTTTTTAGAACACTGTTTTCTGAGAAGTTTCCCTAAAAACTCTTTTTCTGTGATACCAGAACATTTCCTTTCCTATGAGAAAACACGTACCTGGTGACAGGTATATAACCAACTCAACTGGCTTAGTTAGTTGAATTTCAAAGTTTATAAGTAACACTTACCCCCAGTGTAAGTTAAAAAAAAATTCTAATACTACTTGTAATAAGAAATACTAATTAATTAATACTATTTACTAATAAATGCTAAATTATAATAAATACTATTCTCTAATCTGCTTCTAATAAACCCTATGACATAGGCTGGGCACATACCTTTTATGGATGAATTACAGGATATTGAGAAGTTAAATCATTACCTAAGGCCACTCAGCAGGTTCATGGCAGTCAGGACTAGAACACTGTCCTTCCAGATCAGAGGTTCTTTTTTTTTTTTTTAAAAAGATTTTATTTTTATTTATTTTGTCAGAGAGAGAGCGTGAGCGAGCACAGGCAGAGAGAGTGGCAGGCAGAGGCAGAGGGAGAAGCAGGCTCACTGCTGAGCAAGGAGCCTGATGTGGGACTCGATCCCAGTACGCTGGGATCATGACCTGAGCCGGAGGCAGCTGCTTAACCAACTGAGCCACCTAGGCGTCCCCAGATCAGAGCTTCTAATCTGGGTGTTTACACCCTACTCTCAAGTCTTTGGTCTCAGGACCTCTTTAAACTTTTACTATTTATTAAGGACCCCAAAGTGGATTATACCAATCAAAGTTTATTGCATTAGAAATTAAAACCGAACAGTTAAGAATATTTATTAATTCACTTAACACATAGTAAATCCAGGGACGCCTGGGTGGCTCAGTTGGTTAAGCGGCTGCCTTCGGCTCAGGTCATGATCCCAGCGTCCTGGGATCGAGTCCCACATCAGGCTCCTTGCTCAGCAGGGAACCTGCTTCTCCCTCTGCCTCTGCCTGCCACTCTGCCTGTGCTCGCTCCTGCTCTCTCTCTCTGACATAAATAAATAAAATCTTAAAAAACAAAACAAAACAAAACACATAGTAAATCCATTACACGTTAACATAAATAACATTTTAGGAAAATGTAACTACTTCCCAAAACAACAAAAATTTGTTGAGAAGGGTAGCGCCGATTTACATTTTTGCAAATCTTTAATGTCTGGCCTAAAAGAGAACAACTGGGTTCTTATATATGCTTTGTGCATTCAATTTGTTGTGATATGCTGCTCTGGTTGCATGAAGAAAATCTAGCCTTATAAAGCTGTGTGATTGTAAAAGAATTTTTAAAAAGATTTTATTTATTTGACAGAGAGAGAGGAGAGTAAGTACATGCACACAAGCAGGGGGATCAGCAGGTGGAGAGAGAGGGAGAAGCAGGCTCCCTGCTGAGCGGGGAGACTGCTATGGGGCTGGATCCCAGAACCTGGGATCATGACCTGAGCTGAAGGCAGCCACTTAACTGACTGAGCCACCCAGGCACCCAAGAAGGAGTATTTTAAAAACTTTTCAGCTAACTGTAGATAATCTTCTTAAACTAAATCAAAATCCAAAAAATGGTAGTTTCTTAAAGATTGGCTGCAGTGTGGAATAGGAACTACATCAGTGAATTTTTCACACTGTTACATTCAAATCCACTACTTATATATGGCATCCAGAATTCACAGAGACAGAAAGTAGAACAGTAGTTACCTTAGGGCTGGAGGGAGGGTAGAGGGGGAAGTTACTGCTTAATGGGTATAGAATGTCAGTTTGGTATGATGAAAAAAGTTCTGGGGATGAATAGTGGTGATGGTTGCACAACAATGCAATGTGAACCTACTTAATGCCACCACACTGTACGCTTCAAAATGGTTTAAAAAGGGGTGACTGGGTGGCTCAATTAGTTAAGCATCTGCCTCTCCCTCTCTGCCCACCCCTCCCCCCAGTGCTCTCTCTCAAATAAATAGACAAAATCTTTAGAAAAATGGTTAAAATGGCAAATTTCATGTCACATATATTTTACCATAATTTTAAAAATATAGATTACTCCATCTTGTACTCTGAATGAATCTTTTACCCATGCATTATTTTATAACATTATAAATCAGTCATGTGGAAAATATTGGGTCACTGGTAAATTATAGAGATCTTCCAAATATTTACGCACTTCACTATATTAGAAAACACCTTTGTTAACATCAACACAGATCTCACCAGGAAAGTCTTTCACTACTAGACTGGGAAGCTGTCTACATTATGGGGAAAGATACAAGTTCCTTAAAATCCTGACTTTCACCTGAATGCTTGAATTTTATCAATGGCAAAAAATATTGTCAGATGTTGTCCTTGAGGTGACAAAGCTCACTTCATTCATTATCCAAACCTTTGAAACAGCAGTTTGTCTTTCAGTTTTTCTTTCAAATAAAAAAGATGTTCTGGGGCACCTGGGTGGCTCACTGGGTTAAAGCCTCTGCCTTCAGCTCAGGTCATGATCCCAGGGTCCTGGGATCAAGCCCCGCATGGGGCTCTCTGCTCAGCAGGGAGCCTGCTTCCCCCTTTCTCTCTGCCTGCCTCCCCGCCTACAAAGATATGATCTCTGTCTGTCAAATAAATAAATACAAATCTTAACAAATAAAATAGTATAGAAATTTTCAAACACACATTATAGAGAAGAGTATCATACACCACCACGTTATCTATTACCCAGTTTCAATAACCATCAGCGTCTGTTATTTTTACTTTATCTAAGGTCTTTTTTTTTCCTGAAGTATTTTATTTAAGAATTTAAGAATTTGGGGCGCCTGGGTGGCTCAGTGGGTTAAAGCCTCTGCCTTCAGCTCAGGTCATGATCTCAGGGTCCTGGGATCGAGCCCCACATCGGGCTCTCTGCTCAGCAGGGAGCCTGCTTCCTCCTCTCTCTCTGCCTGCTTGTCTGCCTACTTATGATCTCCATCTGTCAAATAAATAAATAAAATCTTTAAAAAAAAAGATTAAAAAAAAAGAATTTAAGAATTTATTTATTTATTTATTTATTTATCAGAGAGACAGAGAGAAAGCACAAGCAGGCAGAGGCGCGCAGAGTCAAAGAGAGAAGCAGGCTCCCTGCTGAGCAAGGAGCCCGGCTGTGGGACTCGATTGATCGAAGGATCCTGGGATCATGACCTGAGGGAAAGGCAGCGGCTTAACCGACTGAGTCACTCAGGCGTCCCTTTCTTGGAGTATTTGAGAGTAAATCCAGACATCCTATCAGTGTGTCCCTAAATATGTCATTTGCTAAAGCACGAGCCAAAACAGGGGTGCCTGGGTGGCTCTGCCTTCAGCTCGGGTCGTGATCTCAGGGTCCTGGGATTGAGCCCTGCATGGGGCTCTCTGCTCAGTGGAGAGCCTACTTCCTCCTCCTCCCTCTCTCTGCCTGCCTCTCTGCCTACTTGTGATCTCTGTCTGTCAAATAAAACAAATAAAATATTAAAAAAAAAGCCAAAACACTAAAATACCTTTATTACAACCAACAAAACAAACAGCAGCCCTTCCATATTATCTAATACCCAAGCCATGTTTAACTTTCCCCAGTTGCCTCAAAAATACTTTTTTATGGTTGACTTGTTTGAATTAGATTCTAAATGAAGCCCATGCACTTTATTTGTCTCTTGTCTGTTTAATCCACAACAGTTTCCTTTCCTTTTTTAAAAAACGTCATTTATTTGTTGAGGGAATTGAATAATTTGTCCTAAAGAACTTTTCATATTCTGGATTTCATTAACAGCATATACAATGTGTCTTTTAATATCTTCCTCCATCTCCCATATTTCTGGTAAACTGGTAGGTCAGAAGGCCTGATTAGATTCAGATTCAATTTTTCTTGGCAAGAATATTTTTTTTTTGTAAAGATTTTATTTATTTATTTGACAGACAGAGATCACAAGTAGGCAGAGAGGCAGGCAGAGAGAGTGGAAGGGAAGCAGGTTCCCTGCTGAGCAGAGAGCCCTCTGTGGGACTCGATCCCAGGACTCTGAGATCATGACCTGAGCCAAAAGCAGAGGCTATAACCCACTGAGCCACCCAGGCGCCCCAGCAAGAATATTTCATAGGTGGTGCTGTGTACTTCTTATTGCATCACATCAGGAAAAACATAATGTCTGGATGCCCTACTTTTAGTGATGTTAAGATTGATCATTGGGTTTAGTGAGGCCAGCCTGATCTGTCACAAATTCCCCATTAATTTTTCAGTAAAGAGTTTGAAAAACTATTGATAATCTTTGCTTTGTAATTTTACATTGTCTCTTTCACCTCTGAAATTAGTTGTGTGTAGAAAAGAATAGCTCAATGAATTAGGAGCCCAAAGAATAAACCTAAAAAGGTGACACCTTAACACAAGTAAGACCCCTCTCCTTTGAAGTCCAATTTCACACACATTTATTGAATTATCTGTTCAGTTCCAGACACCAGTCTCAGCCTCTCAGGGTAAATAAACCATGTGTATAAAAGTCACCAAGAAATACAACAGTAGATATATATATGAAGTGCCAAGGGAACCCAGATGAAATGGTAAATAGTTCTGTTTATAGAACTTACAAAGACTGACATCTGAGCTGACCTCTGAACTCCTCCTCTCTAGGAGGAGACCACGCTAGTAACTCCAACGGATTTCCACTCCAATCTACTCTCCTGTATATTTGGTTCTACCAATCCAAGTCTTTTTCTAGTTCCTGGAAACTACCAGCATTCTTTTCTCCTTCAGGATTTCCATACTGTACCTGGACCTATCTTCCTCATGCTCTCCCCCTGGCTACCTCCCATTCATCTTAGGTCAGTTAGTATATCACTTCTGTGAGGCTTTTTCAGATGCTCTAGTTCTTATTTGTCTCAGAGAATGTTTATCATCTCTTTATATCATTTATCACAATTTATAATTACATATTCAAGAGTGGGGTTATCTGTCCTAAGTCTGTTTCCTTCAGTGGAATGTAAGCTCCATGAAGGCAGGCTATATTGTTCCCCATGGCATACTCACACACTATGGTGCTAGGCACTTGGGAAACACTCAGTAAATATTTACTTAAAGAAAGAAGGAGTAGCAGTAGCTGGCATACTCCCCTAAGCACCCAGCTGGTCTAGTTTCTGCCATCACTTTGCTATCCCAGAATGACTCAGACTCCAATTCAGCCCAGCGCCCAGAACAACTGTTCAAAGAAGCAAGGGCATCCACCCTTGTGAGTGTAATTAGGGGCTTTCTCCTTAAAGGAATTATATTTACCTTGGGGGTTTTGAGCACAAACTTCTGTTTCCCTTCATCAGGGCCCAGCTGCGCCTTCAGTTTCAGTAGTTTCGCCACCTCCTCCTCGATCTGTGGATGTAAAGTAGGTGCTGGGCTATCACGTCTGCCACTCCCTTCCCTCCTCAGCCATTCATTCAGTATCCCTCCCTCATCAGAATTTGGGGCACATCTCTCTCCCCAGGCCCAGCTTTGCTTCTCTCGGGTCCTACCCCGCCCACCTCCTCAACCAGGCCCTGCTCCTCCCTTCCCCGCCCGGTCTCTTTTCCCACATCTCTCTTCTAAAGCAGACCACCCAGCTCTGTGTCCTCCCTGGCCGTAACTTTGGCCTCTCCCCTGCCACCTGGGTCGCACCTGCTCAGCGCTGGCCTTCTGCTGCTTGAGGCCCCGCACGCGCTCTCCCTGAAGTCGCACTAGCTCCTCCAGTGCTGCACGTTCTGCCATACTGCGGCCAACCGGCGCTGAACGATGTCTAGATGAGCCTTCGTTGCCGCAGCCTCAGCACGGACAGCTTCCGGCTATCGAGTCACTGGCCCGCACGCCTAGAGAGCCTCCGCCGAACTCAACAACCACTTCCGGCTGCTACCGGAAGTGCTGAAGCTGAAACGGAGCCCTTGAGGTCTAGAGCTGGCTTTTAGTCTTTGAAAGATGCGGAAGTGATCGCCTTTTCGCGGGTGCTACCGCTAACCTCTACAGCTGTCTGTATCCTCACTGGGGTGGGGTCAGACCTGCCTCGTTCCCAGGTCCTTTGGCTCCTGTCTCGGAAAGGCGGCCTCCTGTTACACGATGCCCTCGTTCGGACTCCGGCACAGGAGGGCCTGGGCTTCACTGTTTAGCCAGCTCCTGCGACCGTCCAGCCTTGTGTGCATCAGGGAGGTCCATTTTCATAGTCAGGTGAGCCAGCCTGAGAGGTCTGTTGGGGCAGGATATCCGGGTCTGAAAGCATGGACTCGCAGCGTGCAGTCCAGTAGTACGGTCGAGTTTTTTTGAGTAGTTTACTGGTACTGAACTAAGCCTTTTAAGATGCTTTGTCATTTAATCCTCATAGCAATCTTGAGAAGTTGGGATAATTTCCATTTTACAGTTGAGGAAACAGTCTGCAAGGTTAAATAACTTATCTACGAATACATAGTAAGGGAGCATTTTTAACATAGGTCCACAATCCCTAATGTGAACCTCTTGGGGTCAAACACATTCTTAGCAAAGTATATAAATAGTCCCATTAAGTGAGATGACTGAAGACCACAGGTAGACTGAGTTCACATTAGAGTTTACCTCAAAATGAGCTTCCCCCCCAAAAAGAAGCCCCAAAACAAACCACTTTGCAGTTTTTAGAAGTTTGGGGATTTTGGAATTGCAGAGGAAGTGCTGTGGACTTGAACTGCCATCCTTTGGAGGAGAGAATCCTCCAAAATAAGGAACTACCACACTCTATATTTCTGGAAGGGCATATGGCCTGCTCATAATAAACAAAATTACCAATTCAGTTTTACTTTCGTAAAGACCCTAGCAGATCCTTTGTGTTGTCCTGAACAGCAGGGTTCAGATCTTTTGTTACTAATTTTCAGTTAGAGCATCCTACCAGTCTGATTTTTTAGTTCAGTTTGGATATCCATTCCTAGTCTCTCCACAAGCATGTTGTGTGCTCCCTTCTGTCTTTAGGTTACTTTTCCCAAGTCTCTAAGGCTAATGACCATTGCTTCTGTATTAAAAATTCATGTTCATGTGTTTGCTCTTTGAGTTGGAACTAAGAATTGGAGATCATACTAATCTGTACTCTTAGATGGTTGGTGGCAGTAGTGGTAGGTTGTTCTGTGCCCTCATTGTTCTTGGGTGCTTAAGCTTTTCCAGACATTTAAAAACTCCAAATACAGGGTATACATTTAAAAACTCCAAATATGATAAAGATGTTATCTTATGTGTATTAAGTATATAGTGCAAATACGGTGCATGTTTTGGAGGGAGGCAGAGACTGAAGTGGATAAAACAGTGTTCAGGTTGTCTGTTGCTCAAGACCAGAGGTCTTTTCAGGTCTGGCCTTAGGGCCAGAGATGTCTCAGGTCTGGCCAGTCTTGTGGCTCACATCTCACATTCTATTTTCTGCCAGGTTTCAGAGGCAGTGTTAACGTCCCAACTGAAACCACATCAAGAGAAATCAAATTTTATTGTTAAGACACCAAAGGTAATGCCCTTTACCCCTCCCTGTCCTATTAGAGTGCTTTGAAGGACTGCCCTCTGCTCTGTTTGTCTCTTCCTAATCCATCTTAATGTCTTTTAAGACTAGTTTTTAAAAAGTCACTATTCTTGAGATACCGATCAGGCTCAGTCAACTGAACTCAAAGAGATTTCAACTTTCGACTTTCAATTATAGATGTTGTTTAACTCTTTGTCTTAAATGGTCTCGTTTTTTGTCTGTGTTTTCACCATGACTATTTTTGGTTTCTAGGGCACCAGAGATCTTAGTCCTCAGCAGATGGTTATAAGGGAGAAAATTCTTGATATAGTTGTTGGCTGCTTTAAACGACATGGAGCAAAGAGATTAGATACTCCAGCATTTGAACTTAAGGTAAGAAGAGAAAAGAGAGTGCTGGAACTCCATTTCTTTACTTGCCTTCAGTTTCCCAAAGAGCTTTTGGCCTATGTTCTGGAGTCCTTTGAACTGTGGTGGTTTTTGTTTGATCCCTGCAGGAAATGCTCACTGAGAAGTATGGAGAGGACTCTGGGCTAATCTATGATCTGAAGGATCAAGGTGGAGAGCTATTGTCCCTGCGTTATGACCTTACTGTATCTTTCTGAGTGTTAGGAGACTGACATCCCTTTCCAAACCGAGAGGGCTTTCTTTGACAAAAGGTACAGTAGTGCCTCTGGGATCCCACAGGTCTGTTTGCATCAGCCTTTACTTCCAGTTTTTCCCAGAAGGCAATTCTGCCAGCAGAGCCTGGCCTGGAACACTCATTTAACTTTTATTGTGTATCAGACTCCCTTGAAGAAGATTGCAGAAATACAGATTTCTGGCCCTTATCCCCAGATATTAATTCTGTATCTGGATTGGGGTTCAGCAATCTAGCAATCTGCATTTTAAACAGGCACCTGGGGTCATGAAGAGGCAGGTGGTTCTCAACCTATACTTTTAAGAAACATTGGCATTAAAAAAAAAAAAAAAGAAAGAGAAGAAGAGAAAAAACCAAACATTGACATAGAAGTTGCACACAAATACAGGTTCTAAAACTTGACTATTTTGAAATGGTTGATAATTGATCTGAATGGGAAGGAATAGCCCATACTTGGAGTTCTTGGGTCATTTCTATCTCATTCAGTGAGCAGCAGGCCAATTTCCCCTGCTTTTTTACTGAACTTGCACTTTTGCTTGATGGGGTTTCTTCATTCATTTATATATATTGAATGTCAAGCACTGCTAGGCCTTGGGGATAGTGGGAAACAAGACAGGACGTCCTTGTTTTCATCCTAGTGGATGAGATCCAATTGGTAATGGCCCAGTTCTCCCAAATGTCTGTACACTGGGCCTAAGCTTTGGAGGCAGTATGCTTTCTCCTTAACCTGTTTATGTGAGGTTCCTTTTGCTCGTTATCTCGCTATGAATAAAGTGAAGAAGATGAAACGCTACCATGTTGGAAAGGTGTGGCGGCGAGAAAGCCCAACCATAGTCCAAGGCCGCTACAGGGAGTTCTGCCAGTGTGTAAGTGACCAGCGTTGATACAAGTTTGGGGATCTGCAACCTGGGAATTGGATGCTCAGTGAAGATTTCGTTTTTCCCCTTTTTCTTTGCTGTAGGATTTTGACATTGCTGGTCAGTTTGACCCTATGATCCCTGATGCAGAGTGCTTGAAGATTATGTGTGAAATCCTAAGTGGGTTGCAGCTGGGGGACTTTCTCATTAAGGTGAGACTAGGGCTGAGGACTAGGGAGAAGTCTGGATTTGATCTGGGTGCTCTCCTAAAACATAGGTGACTCCAGCCCTTAAGCCTATAGACCTGGGATTTTCTCAGTACAGCTGTTGTATTTCATCTATATAGTGATGCTGTGGAAATTATTTTCTGTCCTTTTTACGAGACAGGCTAACAGGGACTGCCCTTGTTTTGAGGGAAAGGGCATTGACAAGGCACTGGGGTTATTTCCACTGAGTTCACAGGTCAATGATCGGCGGATTTTGGATGGGATGTTAGCTGTCTGTGGTGTTCCTGAAAGCAAGTTCCATGCCATCTGCTCCTCAATAGACAAACTAGACAAGGTAACTAAAAAGACATGCTTCATAGACCATATCAGAATCTCTGCCCTGCCCTCTCTAGGAGTACAGATCCCTAGAAAAAAATAAGGAGACAGTAATTGGAAATGAGCTTTCTCTGAGGAAGGTAAGGAGATATTCTGAAGCAAGACCTGAACTTTGTTGTGCAAAAGCTTTGTTGACTGTGGCTGCATTTTCTAAGCTGTCTCCGACTTTGTTGAGTATAGTGTTAGCTAGTCGTGACATTTCCAGTTAGATGAAGAAGGATCTTGGAAGTGGGCTAATGTTTGGGTATTTGTGCAGATATCATGGAATGATGTAAGACATGAGATGGTGGCAAAGAAAGGCCTGGCTCCTGAAGTAGCTGATAGAATTGGTGACTATGTTCAATGTCATGGTAAGAACCAGCGTTTTCAGAGCTATGTTATAGAACTGAGGGGGAGGCATGTACAACTTCTATCTCTGAAATAGCTCCTTTCTTTTTTTTTTTTTTTAAGATTTTATTTATTTATTTGATGGTGAGAGAAATCACAAGTTGGCAGAGAGGTAGGCAGACAGAGAGGGGGAAGTAGGCTCTCTGCGGAGCAGAGAGCCCAATGTGGGGCTCGATCCCAGGACCCTGAGATCATGACCTGACCTGAAGGCAGAGGCTTAGCCCACTGAGCCACGTAGGTGCCCCTGAAACAGCTCCTTTCCAAAGATAAGCTAAATGCCAGAGTCTGGCCTGAATTTAATTTCCCTTTTACTTAGTGTAATAACCACTTTATGTCTTCGGATGGCAAAGGCAGAGGAGGAGAGTCTGGTCATAGGAGATCGGGACTTTTTTTTTTAAGGTTTTATTTATTTATTTGACAGAGAGAGAGAGAGATCACAAGTAGGCAGAGAGGGGGCACCTGGGTGGCTCAGTGGGTTAAAGCCGCTGCCTTCAGCTTGGGTCATGATCCCAGGGTCCTGGGATCGAGCCCCACATCGGGCTCTCTGCTTGGCGGGGAGCCTGCTTCCCTTCCTCTCTCTCTCTCTGCTTGCCTCTCTGCCTGCTTGTGATCTCTGTCAAATAAATAAAGTCTTTAGAAACAAAACAAAACAAAAAACAAGTAGGCAGAGAGGCAGGCAGAGAGAGAGGGGGAAGCAGGCTCCCTGTTGAGCAGAGAGCCCGATGTGGGGCTGGATCCCAGGACCCTGTGATCATGACCTGAGCCAAAGGCAGAGGCTTAACCCACTGAGCCACCCAGGCACCCCAGGATTTTTTTTTTAAATAAGAAAGTGAGGATTAGCTGGAGCATATTAAGAATAAATTTGGGTAAAACACATCTGGGTGAAAGCACAGACTTTATTCCTCCCCATATGTCTCCCCAGGTGGGGTATCCTTGATAGAGGAAATGTTCCAGGATTCTAGACTATCCCAGAACAAGCAGGTCCTAGAGGGCTTGGGGGACTTGAAGCTGCTATTTGAATACCTGACTTTATTTGGAATTGCTGAGAAGGTAAGCTGAATTGGGAGGGGACTTCCTGCTGAACTTTGGGGTTCTTAGTGTTCTGAGTCTTTTTTGGACTTACTATAGTCTTATTCCCGCAGATCTCTTTTGACCTAAGCCTAGCTCGGGGACTGGACTACTATACTGGAGTGATCTACGAAGCAGTGCTACTACAGACCCCAGCTCAGGCTGAGGAGTCCCTCAGTGTGGGCAGTGTGGCTGCTGGTGGACGCTACGATGGATTGGTGGGCATGTTTGACCCCAAGGGCCACAAAGTGCCGTGTGTGGGGCTCAGTATTGGGGTGGAGCGAATCTTCACCATTGTGGAACAGAGGATAAAGGTAGGTCCTAGGTAGGGGTGAAGTGGAGCTGGAGACTAAAAGCTCATGTTTGTGGATATATAGTTGGACTGTTTTCTGATGATTCTTTTTGTCTTTTTTTAAAATTACTCATGCACAGGAAGTTTATTAGTTTTACTTTCTTCTCTCTCTTTAATCAGACTTCTGGTTGGAAGATAAGGACCACAGAGACCCAAGTGTTTGTGGCTACACCACAGAAGAACTTTCTTCATGAACGGTTGAAGCTAATTTCAGAGCTTTGGGATGCTGGGATCAAGGTATAGTAGAACTGATATCCAAGTCATCTAGGTATGTGTGGCCATTCAGGTGGCCATTTCTACCTAATGCCTAAGGCGGAACTCAAAACCTTGCTACTCTTCACTAAAGTGTCTTCTGGTGGGAGAGCTAGCTCCTTATTTCTTTGGAAATGCTTGAGGAGTGTGGTCACTTTTAGGCCCCTTATTCTGTCTTCACCCTTTCCAGGCAGAGCTGCTGTATAAGAACAACCCTAAACTACTAACTCAACTGCACTACTGTGAGCACATGGGCATTCCATTGGTGGTCATTATTGGTGAGCAAGAACTGAAAGAAGGCATAATCAAGCTTCGTTCAGTGGCCAGCAGGGAGGAGGTAAGTGGGGGAAATAGAAGGAACCAAGTGTTTTTACCTTAGATTCTTTAAGAAATATGTATCTTATGGCTGAGGAAATATCTTCAGGGTTAATAGTGATAGAGATGAATGAAGAGCCACGCAGGCGATCCTTTAGCCAGTTAGGGTTAGCTAGGTGGGCAGAAGGACAGATGAATTTTTTTTTTAAGATTTTATTTATTTTTTGACGGAGAGAGAAATCACAAGTAGGCAGAGAGGCAGGCAGAGAGAGACAGGGGGAAGCAGGCTCCCCACTGAGCAGAGAGCCTGATCGATCCCAGGGCTCGATCCCAGGACCCTGCTATCATGACCTGAGCTGAAGGCAGAGGCTTTAACCCACTGAGCCACCCAGGCACCCCTGAATCTCTTTAGTCTTAAGTGCATACATTCTCTAGTTCAGCTTGAAGTCCACACTTCTTCCTACTGGTTAAATAAGTAGTGGGAACAGATGCAGGATAAAATGAATTTGGAAATGCAGTGACTAAGAAGCTAGTATTACTCTCTGTGTTTGTCACATGAAGATTCTCTTACATTACAGGTGGCCATTAAGCGGGAAAATCTTGTGGCTGAAATTCAGAAGAGACTATCTGGACTATCTGAGTCTTAATCCTTGCCTTCTTGCCATCTGCTGCTCTTTCTAGAAGGTGTTTCTTCTAGGACTGAGTTCCTGATGGACTTCACAACTGCTGGCCAGGATGAGTGACAAGTTCCTCTGCCTCCTCCATCGTTTCTGGGTACAGAACTGTAGGAGGCCCTGAGGATTCCTGGGCTAGTGTGAGCAGCTGTTCTGCATGGGTGCAGATGGCTGGTATGTGAAAGAGGCATGCTCTAACTGCAGAGACAGATGGCAGATTTGAAGTGTCATTGAATGCTGCCAAGAGGTGCTGAGATGGTTGCTTTGAGCAAGGCTCTAGGAACGTTGCCTCAGGCCGAGACCATTGAGATCAGAAGTCAGATACTTGACCTTCCACTATGGCTTCTGAACCAAATTTGGGGAAATTTGTCCACAACCTGCCCTTGGCTTGTCCAGGGAGTTTTGGGAGACAGCAAGGAAGGGGCAAATGGCTGCTTTCTCCTTTGTTTGAGGACAAAGATGCTCTCCTAAGGGTATAGCAGTGCTCATTTTGATGTGTAATCTGTCTAGTTCATCCACTGTTAACAGAGTGAGGCTGTCTTTATAGTAATCTTGAATGTTGAATTTAATAGGTGACTGACAAAATGGTCTAATCTTTTGAGATTTTGGAGACCATTTCCTGTGCCAGAATTAATGCTTGACTATATTCTGTGTTCTCCTATGGAGGTGGCTGTCCTAGAAGTGATTGGATAATACATTAAATAAAATATTAAATGTAGTAGTTTGGATGATTTGTTATCAGAAGGTTGTTTTGCATTGGCTGTAGAAAATGCTGGAGTGTACACTGGAGAATTCTGAGAGCTAGGAGCAACCTCCAGGGGTGATGTTTCTTTATTAAGTGATGGTAGCAGTCATAGTTCCCCAGTGCTCCCCACTGTCCCTCCCTCCCCAACTTGGAGACACAGTCATGTCTAAATCAACAAAAAGTGAGCTGTCTGCCAGAGTTCTTCACCCTGCAGCGTTGCTGATGACTGGCCTTTCCAAGTCCAATCATGTTGACTAAATTGTGCCCTATAAATTGAATGACTATAAAGTTACTCCCAGAAGGAAAGATGAGTTAACCGAAGGGTGATAACATTGTTCCAAAAATAAAGAGACAGTGAGCTTTCTGTATATGCGCTGGGGAGGCTGCAACTTTTAAAAAACACTGGTGTTGGGGCCATATCTTTAGTTCATACAGGTAAATGGGGCAGCTGGAGGCTCCTGATAACCCATTCGACCCTAAAGAAAATTAAGAAACTCATGGGGCGCCTGGGTGGCTCAGGGGTTAAAGCCTCTGCCTTCGGCTCGGGTCATGATCTCAGGGTCCTGGGATCGAGCCCCATGTCGGGCTCTCTGCTCAGCGGGGAGCCTGCTTCTCCCTCCCTCTCTGCCTGCCTCTCTGCCTACTTGTGATCTCTCTCTGTGTGTCAAGGAAATAAATAAAAATCTTAAAAAAAAAAAAAAGAAACTCTTGGCAAACGCACGCAAAATTGATTAGACTAGGTCAAAGGGCACCGATATGAACCGTTTCGTTGTTTGTAAATCAGACGAGTTGCACTGAATCAGTACGATGACGCTTTGTGTAGAAACCCAAGGCAAAAACATTTGTAGGCGCCCTTACTTCCGTGTTGCTTCACACTCTCCATGCGCATGCGCTATTTCCTCGGTGCAGAGGCGGGGCCAACAAGCTTGTTTTAGAAGCCCTCCAGTCCTTAGCTCGTTTAGAACGCGAGACTCTAAGTTTATTGGAGGGCAAGCTTGCTTTACGGCTCAGGGCCGCTTTTTACGTCATTTTCCGGCTTCCCATTCACTTCGCAGTGAAGATGGCGTCGGGTAGCGGGGTAGGTGTTGTGTGTGAAGAGGCTTTGGTTGGGGGGCAGAGGGTGGCTTCTCAGCGCGGAATATCCTGACACGACTGGCTTCTCAACACCTCCTTGCGGTCCAGTGGCCCGGGTTCAAGAACTTCTCCGTGGGGTCCTGGCGCAGGGTCTATGGAATCCCGGCGGTCTTTTGGGTTGGGGTCTTGAGGCCACCTCAGTCTCCTGGTGCGGTCCGGAGAGTCTTCGCTCTCTACAGGTCCCGGGGACGCCTTGCCAGCGTGGACGCGGTTCCCTCTGTTTCTCTAGGGGTCGGATATGATTAGCAGCGAATCTTGAGCGCTTTTCTCCTTACAGACAAAAAACTTGGACTTTCGCCGAAAGTGGGACAAAGATGAATATGAGAAACTCGCCGAGAAGAGGCTCACGGAAGAGAGAGAAAAGAAGGATGGTGGGTGCTTGCTCCATCAAGGGCCATGGGCATCGTAGAAGCGAAGCCATAGCTGGAGAACGGGTGGGGAGTTGAAATGCGATGTCCTCATACCCTGTGTGTCCTCTGTACAGTGTTGCCTCCCTGGTTCTGGATTTCTTAATGTAGGAAATGAGAGCGAGGAAATGGACTGAAGCAGTGTTGAGGTGTTTTCTAGCTCTATTTCCTCTGGTTTCTTGTCGTCCTTTTGCTTAGTTCATTTCCTACTTTCCTCAAGTACGGAGAAGAGAGTGGAATCCCTAATAGAGAAATGACTGTTTCGCACCTGTGCATTACTGCTAATGAAGATACTATTTCACTTGAAGTCACTTAAGGGGAAGAAGAATATAACAATCAGGACCTTCCCCTCCCTATAGCCTGAGAAGAGCAAGGGTGCTCACCAAGGACCGCTTGATTGTTTCAGCTAGTGGTTAGTGGTACTGTTCCCTATGTTTTGTACAGTGTCAGGGAGTTGGTTCTTCTTTCGTAGGTAGAGATTCCGCTATACAAAAAGAAATATTTTTTTCATCTGTATTCAAACATATGCATTCTTCTTTCACTTTACTTCCACACAACCGTGCACACACTAATCCTTTTAGTTTTGATATAATTTGTACAGTAGTGCCAAGTATGTAACAGGTATTTCCTGATTGTTTGTCCCCTTTAAAAGATTTTCCCCAGTCTTCTGAAGATTCCTTTTGCGTTATGCTTGAGGTATCTATCTGAAAGTATTACTGACTATCCTTGCTTTTAATTTTTTTAATCTTTTTTTTTTTTTTAAGATTTTATTTGAGAGTGAGAGCACGAGTGGGGTGAGGGGCAGAGGGAGAAGAAGACTTCCCGCTGAGCAGGGAGCCGGATGAGGGCCTTGATCCCAGGACTCGGGGTTCATGACCTGAGCTGAAGCCAGATGCTTAACCAGCTGAGCCACCCAGGCGCCCCTCCTTGCTTTTCTTTTAAAAGTTTGCTTTTTGTGAATATTAAGAACCCCTTCAGTTCAGTTAATAAATAAACTTTGCTTTTAGACTTTTTTTTAAAAGTTTTTTTAAAGATTTTATTTATCTGACAGAGATCACAGGTAGACAGAGTGGGGAGAGGGGTGGAAGCAGGCTCCCTGCCGAGCAGAGAGTCCGATGTGGGGCTGGATCCCAGGACCCTGAGATGATGACCTGAGCAAAGGCAGAGGCTTAACCCACTGAGCCATCCAGGTGCCCTTAGACTTGTCAGTTTTAAAGTGATAAAAAGTCTAGAGAGTTTAGGGATTGCTTTTCATTTTTCCTGTGTTGAGATTTTTCACTAGCTGCTGCTAGAAGTTCTCACTGTTCCCTTGGCTCAGGCTCAAGAAAGAATGAGAGCAGACATCTGTATTTTGGGTTTCATGCATTTTTTTTTTCCTTTCTGCTTAAGGGACTGTAATATTAAAGGGACTTATTTCTCTATTATAATAATTTTAGGAAAACCAGTGCAGCCAGTCAAACGGGAGCTTCTCCGACATAGAGACTATAAGGTGGACCTGGAATCCAAGCTTGGGAAGACAATCGTCATTACCAAGACCACGCCTCAATCTGAGATGGGAGGGTGAGTGACTTTTCATCTTTCTCAAGAGCCAGAAATAGGTCAAATAAACCGTCTATGTTGGTTTTAGCAAGTGTTAAGGAGGTTATCTGGCCCCAGAGCAACCATGTTACCTATAATTCTACCTATAATTCATTAGGTTTTTCTTTCTCCCCCACCAAAGCCTCGACAAACATAGTAGTGTCTCTAGGGGGGGACCACTCTGTAGGCCTCTTCATATTAGTGCTGTAACTACTACTTTATATCTTAAGAGGAAAAAATGAAGGAAAGGACTACTGAAGACATTTCTAGGGGAGAGATTAGGTAGAGCTATAATGGAGCCTAGGAGTTGTTGATGGTGAATAAAGGAAGTTGAGCTTCCAGACTGGCTGCAAAGTATTTTGTAATTGTTATGGATTGCTTGATTGTACACCTTCCTCCTAGACCAAGACTATAACCCATGGGAAGAAGTGTCCTACAAGAACTCTAGTCTTTTGCCCGCCACTATTTCTCTGTTCATTTAGGTTTTCTAGCAGGAGGGCAAAACCAGCAGTGAGTGACATGTCTTTGGTTTGCCTAGAAAACCCACTCATGTCATTTCTGTCTGTATTAGTTATCTGTTGCTGTGTAAAATAACAAGTTCACCCAAAATTAAGCAACATAAAACAGCAGGTAGCTCGTAATTTCTGTGGGTAAGTAATCTGGGAAAGACTTAACTCTTATTCTGGGTTAGGCTTTCACAGAGCTTCATTGAAGGTATCTGCTAGGTCTGCATTCATTTGATGCATAAGTGGGCCTGATTGATTTGATTCAAAGCTCTTTCGCATGACAGTGCTTTGGAGTCCTCTCCACAGTGCTGCTCACAATAAAGCAATTGCTTCCCCAGAATAAGACATAGACTAATACTGAAGCCACTTTTTTTTTTTTAATGTAACCTAATCTTGGAAGTGCTATAGCATCACTTTTGAACTTTTAATATTTTACTTATTAATTTGAGAGAGAGAGCAGGAGCAGGCAGAGGGAGAAGTGGACTCCCCGCTGAGCAGGGAGCCAGACACTGGGCTCATTCCCAGGACCCTAGGGTCATGACCTGAGCCAAAGGTAGACGCTTAACTGACTGAGCTGCTAGGCACCGTGAAGTATTTGTTTGGTCACTGATGAACCCTAGTACAAATTGGGAGGGGACGTCCCAAGGTACAAATACCAGGAATTTAGGGATCATTGTGGGGCCGTCTTGGAGGCTGGCTACCATACACTTCTAAGTAATACTTAATGAAAATGAGAAGTGTCTTCTTCTTATAAAAAGGAAATTTACCTAAAAGTATGAGTTTGTTGGTTGATGGGGCACCTTGGTGGCTCAGTGGGTTAAAGCCTCTGCCTTTGGCTCAGGTCATGATCCCAGCGTCCTGGGATCGAGCCCCGCGTTGGGCTCTCTGCTCAGCAGGGAGTCTGCTTCCCTTCCTCTCTCTCTGCCTGCCTCTCTGCCTACTTATAATCTCTGTCTGTCAAATAAATAAATAACATTTTTAAAAGAAAATAAAAATATGATTTTGTTGGTTGAAACCATTAAGCTCTTACAGCTAAATTTGACACAAATGCTGTTTCTTCTGTTTGCTAGATATTACTGCAATGTCTGCGACTGTGTGGTGAAGGACTCTATCAACTTCCTGGATCACATTAATGGAAAGAAACGTAAGGCTTGGAGGTAGTTAGTGACTGGAGCTGGGACTGGATTTTGGAGGTGGGGTAGGAGAAAGGGTGGTTTCAATTGGATCTTTCTTTAATGCCTGAGAATTTCTCCAGTGGCTTCAGTACAGGGCATGCTTTACTTCATTAACTAATGTTTTTGGAGGCCCTGAGATAAGACACTGTTCTAGGCTCCCAACAAGCTCAGACAGTGCTCTTCTCCAAGGCCTAGCTGTCCTGACTAGTGTGCATTTGTTCAGAAAGGGCAGTTGAAAGTCACTTGCATCTTGCTGTCTGTAGCTGCTGCTTCTGAGAATAAGTAAAACCAAGGGAGTTTTTTCCAGTCATAATTATTTTTGATGTGCATTTTATGAGACTTTTTTTAAATGTCAAAGACTTTCTGAAGGGGTGAGGTTATCGTAATGCCATTACCTCTTGCACTGTTGTTCCCACCTAGATCAGCGAAATCTGGGCATGTCTATGCGTGTGGAACGTTCCACCTTGGATCAGGTGAAGAAACGTTTTGAAGTCAACAAGAAGAAGATGGAAGAGAAACAGAAAGATTACGATTTTGAGGAAAGAATGAAAGAGCTCAGAGAAGAGGTAAGGCTCTGCTAGCCTTCCATCTTTTGTCCACCAGCTTTGAATTTTATGTTATGAATCATGAGGAGGCTCTCTTCTTCATTCCATTCCCACCCTCAGAGGATAGATGTATCCTGAATTTCACTATATTGGGGGAAACATTTGTTACCTTTGTTTGGGACTCTTGGGATCTGAAGGATATGGCTATAAACCTATCCTTTTTTTTCCTGGACTGTCCGGGCCTACTTTTTTTTTTTTTTTTTTTTTTAATTACTATAGGAGGGATTAAATATCCCTAATCCCCAAGAGGCACATGGAACCAGGCTGCCTGGGTCAGAATTCTGTTTCCTTCATTTACTGGCTATTACTTTTGGGCAAGTTATTTAACCTCTCCATGCCTCAGTTTTCCCATCAGAGATCTTAGTTTATAATCTACATAAAGTGTTTAGATCAATTACTGGCATATACTTTGTGCCCCAGGGTGATAGTTGCTATTATGTGGTTTTGCTTCCATAACCTTTTAAGAACTAGAGATGAACTGGAATGTAGGACTGAGAAGTGCTCTTCACAGGCTAAAACTGCTCTTTGTTGTTCCTTAAAATCTTTACTGTGGCTTTTCCTCTGCTCTTGAAATTTTACTTGCCTTTAACTATTTTCTCCTAAAGATAGAAAGGAATCTTGACACTCACTTGTCTCTTTCAACGTTTGGCTCAGGAGTCTGAACTGATTCTGAGTGATTTCCCCCCTAGGAGGAAAAGGCCAAAGCCTACAAGAAAGAGAAACAGAAGGAGAAGAAAAGGAGGGCTGAGGAGGACTTGACATTTGAGGAGGATGATGAGATGGCAGCTGTGATGGGCTTCTCTGGCTTTGGTTCCACCAAGAAGAGTTACTGAGGCTTTCTGTGCTTGGCTCTTTGCTAACTTTGTGTGTGTGGGGGGGTCATTTTTGGGGGGGTACTTGGGAAAGTCTTTAAGAGCCACAATGGGGAGGGCTAGAGGGTGGGTGTCTGTGGTTTCCCTCTACTTTGGGAGAGAGCACAGGATGCAAAGGTAAAGCTGTGGCGTATTCCCTCAGCCTCAGTATATCACTGGAGTCACAGGACCTCTGCCTGAGTTCCCAATAAAGAAAACCTCTTCTGAGGCTGCTTTCCCAAAACTCCCCCTGTATCTTTCCCTCTTCATCTCTCCAGTCTCTTCTCTGAGCATCCTATATTTATCCCTTTGTTTTAATTTTGACTCTTGCTTAGCCTGCAGCAGAAGGGTTCTCTGGGTCCCCAATGTCCAGTTGATAGCACATTTTTGACCAGCCCTCTTTCCTCCCAACCCCCTGTGGTTCTTTACCACCTGTGCATGCATGTGTATTTCTGCCTGGGTCAGTGGTATGTGCGGGTGTGTGTGCATGAATTTGTCACATAGAGGGAGCCAAAGCTAGAATCTCAGAACATTGCTGCCTTGGGGTCTGATGTTCTTGGTTCCCTCAGTGCATGTAACAGGAAATTAAATGGGACGAGTGTTTGGTGTGGTTTTTGTCTGGTGAGTTTTTTAACCTTTGTTTTTCATGTGTAGACTGTTCAGCTTTTCCTGTTCGTTTCATTTTGTTGAGGATTACTCTTTTTTTTTCTTCCTTGTGAGCAGGCTCTTGGAAGAACCTGTTTGATGCAAAAAAGAAAAAGGAAAAAAAAAAAACTTCATATGGGAGCCCTTGGGTCTCAGAGACTGTTCAACATGTATAATAAATGGCATTGACTGGGCCTGTTAATTTGGTGGGAACATTCCATATTCTTCCATGTGTATTGTTTTTTTTCTTCCTACACTTGAGTATTTACATATAGAGCTGCTTCTTTCTTCTCCCTTCATTTGAGCTCTGTCACTTTTTTTTTTTCCTAGGTTCCTTCAGCACGAGTTGTATTTTCCTCTGATGGGATATGTGTCCGGAGGAGTCTGAACACAACTTTTCCTATAATTTTAACCTCCTTTGGTCTGTTTTTGGAACAGTTTAGGGTTGAACTTAGTGTTTTCTTTACTATTTGCAGTTATGCTAAGCACAGGGTTACTCGGTTTTGGCACTATTGACATTTGGGGCTGGTTAATTCTTTGTTGTGGAGGCTCTCTTGTGCATTTCAGGATGTTTTTAGCAGTATCTCTAGCCTCTGCTCACTAGATGTTGGTAGCACCTCCTTCCCGAGTTTGACAAGTAGGGTGTGTCCCCCCAGTCCCATTGAGAAGCATTGATAAGCTGCCTTCCCTACTTTGGTCTCACTTGAGAATTGGATGACACATACTGCTTAACTGAAGAGAAAGCTTTGATATTCCCTGGATTGGGTACTGTGCCAGATCCCAGGGTTACAGAGGGAAAAAAAGATCAGTCTCTTGAACAAACCAGCAATAGTTACACAAACTCCAACTAGGTGAATTCTGTAATAACCTTTAGTGTTCTGTACCCTGAAAAGTGGGCTCTGTGTGGTTTAGCAAGGCTGCCACCATATGGCTTATCTACATTCCCTGCTTCATTTAGCCCCTTGAAGCATCTGAACCCCACCTGTGGGTCCCTTAAAGTACTATACTCTTTCCTTTGGACTTTTGTACATAACTCCCTTTGTGCCAGGCATAACTTTTGCCTAATCACTGTGAATGTGTCTGTCTACTGGCTCAGAGTTTCACATAGAGTATTTGTTGGCCAATTGCAGACCCATTAATGGGTTCTTTCCTTGACAGGATTGTGTGCTCTACAGGTCCTTCAAGTAATGCTCTACTCTAGTAGACTGGGCCCTTTTGCTCCCCCTTTCAAGGCAGGCTGGAGAAAGCGTCAGCTGAGTTCCTCCCATTTCTAAGTACTCTTCAGGAAAGCACCTAATTCAGCTTGTCTTCAAATGATTTCCTGCTCCCTTTGGTACAGTAGAATCTTAACTTTGGTCACCTGTACTAAAAAGCATTCTAAACTTTAGGTTCTCTAAATTCTCTTGGGACTGGCAAGTGGTTGGCTGTCTAAGGGGTTGGTCCACTTAATGGGTATGTGAAGGGACTCAAGGTGGTGACTTGGAAAGGGGGAAGAAGAAGATGGGGTGGAAATTTAGGAGCCCAGAGCAATCCCAGATAACTTAGAAATCTCTGTAAGAGAAATTTCTTTGATGTTTGTGGTCTCTCCAAAATCCATGGAAATTTTGCATTCTGGTTGAGGAATATACCTGTGACTGGCCTACATGTGTTCATTTATTCAGTGATTGCTGAGATGCTGAACATATTCTAGGCCCTGGTATTCTTTTCTGGGGTAAGGCATCAGGGTTTCAGCTGTCATGGAATTTACATTCTGGTGGAATTGCCTTTAAAATACCTAGGGAACAAAAGATCGGATGGCTTCAGATGATTCTGTGGCTTCCGGTACCTACAGGGACTCTTGTATCGTTCTCATAACCCCCTCCAAAAATTTAAATGTGAAGATTCTTTAATCCAGCAATTCTACACTTAAGTGTCTATCCTAAAAACATACCTGTGTATGTGTACATATACTTGCAAGGATGTTTACTGCAGCTTTGTTTATATAACAGTGAAACATTTAAAATAAAACTGGTACATTTATTCTTGAATATAATGCAACCATTACTATATATGTGAATTAGATCTGTGTGCTAACAAAAGATCACCAAGACATACTATTAAGTAAAAAAAAGCACAAAAACAATACCAGACAAACTGATTTCCACACCTCCTGCCCTGACTGCCTTCATAAAACTATATTGTACAAAAAAAAAACAAAAAAAACCACAACTATATTGTACATACAGTTAAATATATAGATTGAGAAAAAGACACACTGAAATTGTACTTTAACTGGAAGGAATTATGGGAAGAAAAAGGATAGCTGTTAACCTGTACATAAAAGGAATAGAATATCCATGTGGGGTTATTTATTTATTTTTAGTGGTTTTAAAAAAATAATTATTTTCCGTGCTGAAACCCAGGAATGAGTATATGTTGGGGGTTAAAATAATGTTTAAAATAGTTAGAAGCAATACCATGTAACACCTATTATGACACCTGGGAGAGTAACTGGGGCTTATCTGCTTTACCCTCAAAGTTGAGAGGTTAAGGCCTGGAAGACAGCTTGCACCTTGTGAAGATTCCACTCTTCTGACTCAGGCACTGTGAAAATTGGTTTGATCACAGAGTGACTCCCTGTGGTTGTCTGATGAGTGGAGAGGCTGGAGGGAGTGTCCAGAGACTCGTGGACCAGGTGACTGCTGTATGGTAACAGAATAAGCTTGGAAGGCAACTGCTTGGGAGAGCTTGCTAGCGGGTAAACAAGATGTGAGTCCTCACAACAGTGTGTCCTCAGGTGGTCCTTCTGAGTGTCTGGATAGGGCAGTGTTTTGGATGCTAGAGTATACTGGATCACTCCTGGTTAATTTAATGTGTATCACACATCTTTCTTGTCATTCAAGATAATACAATTGAGAGGATATGGCCAGACTGGCCCTAGCTGAGCGATTCCTTGAAGTAAAGCACCTTCTAACTACTGGAGTGGTTCAAGACATTCTAGCCCTTTTATTGCTGTGCTGGCTCTCTTCATTTTCCCAATAATAAGCCTTGGAGAGAGTGTTTAAGACTCCTCCCCCATCCAGAGCACAGAGCAACTGGGTTTCCAGTGAATGTTCATTTCCCATTACACCAGGAACCAGGCTTCTTGGGGAAAGTTGACACTACGACTGGGGAAGGAAATGAGGTGAACCTGGAGCATCTTATAGTCTCAAAAAGTAAGGAAGTGCTAACAAAAAACAACCCAAAACAAATATATAAAAAACTCAAAATTTCTTTAGGTGTTTAGTAATGTTTATCCTTTTGTTCCAAAGGTATGGTTATACTTGTATCTTTTCTTGTGTCCTCAAATTTCCTCATTGGGAATCTGTATTTTCATTTGTTAGCCATATCTTAACTCCCTCCTATTATATAACCACAATTATTTTATTCTGTTTTCTCTCCTCCCAGTTTTTTAGTCATGTTGTTTTTAGGGAACAAAATTTGCATACTGTTTTTCCATTCTTATCACCACCTTTATTTTAAATATCTACAACTTAATATATGTAATGCTCCCCATCATAAGGTTTTCCGAATTTCTTCCCAGTTAGTCTTTATTTGGATGAAATTCATTCTTTAGTAAATTCTTCAAGAGAGGTTCCTGAAGGGGCGCCTGGGTGGCTCAGTGGGTTAAGCCTCTGCCTTCAGCTCGGGTCATGATCTCAGGGTCCTGGGATCGAGCCCCGAATTGGGCTCTTTGCTCAGCAGAGAGCCTGCTTCCCCCCTTCTCTCTTCGCCTGCCTCTCTGCCTACTTGTGATCTCTGTCTATCAAATAAATAAATAAAATATTTTTTAAAAAGAGAGAGAGGTTCCTGAATACTGTATTCTTGAGTTCTTGTATATCCAAAACTGATTTTTATAGCTTTGCTATTTGAAGGACAGGTGGGTATAAGATCTTGGCTCATAGTTCTTTTCCTTGAGGTTTTAAAATCTTCGCTGCCTTTCTTTGTATGTTGTAGTGAAATTACCAACCTGATTCTTTAATTCCTAAATGATTTCATCTTTTTGCCTGAGGCCTGGATGGTTTTTTTCTTTCAAATCTAATTCAGTTTCTAAGATAAATCTCAGAGTTGACCATTCCATATCAGTTTTCCCTAGGTTCATAGGAAGACCCATTTGATTTGTAGATTCACATTTTATTTCCAGAAAGTTTTTCTTATATTATGCTTTTGAATATTACCTCTGATCCATTATTTTTGCTTTCTTTCTTTAGGGACTATATATAATATATGTTGGTTTTTTGTTCGTTTGTTTTGCCTTGGTTTCTAGCACTTTCTCTCTGATCCTTCTTATTGCTTTCTTGATTTTATTTTTATTTCTTGACTGTTTTAATTCCTTAATATCACTTTCTATATTGTGAGTAAAGTCTATTTACCTTGGATATCTTACAAATTAGACTTTTTCCCCCCTGAGATGATTTGTCTTTTTCTTCAGTTTTTCCTGGTTTTGACTAACTCTTGTCTTATATCTTTTCTTTTTTGTCTGCTTTAGTTCTGACTTCTTTTTTTGATTCACAGTATTTTTTCATAACACCAAATGTTTAAGTTTATTCAGTTTGGGTTGGAATGTTGCATTTGTTTCATAGTTAGGTTTTTCAATATATTCCCATTTTTTTGTTGACTTTTTATAATGTAATACCTGCCATTTTCTATTCATTTTGAAATGCCTTTATTTTCCAGTTTCAGCAATTGCAAGTGAGGCAGGCAATGTTTCTTACTTGAAGAATGTGCTCTACTGTTGGCAGAATGAAGTGAAATAGAAGGCACATTTTTGGGAGTGGAGCCCAGGATGGTATTATTCTATGGGAAACTGAAGGCCATCTAATTTTTTTCCTTGAAAAAATTTTTAATTGTGGTGAAGTACACAGGTCATTTTAGCCATTTGTATGAGGACAGTCAGTGGTATTTACATTCACATATTTATGCAACCATAATAACCACCCATCTGCAGAACTTTTTTCATCTTGTAAAACTGAAACTCTGTCCATTAAACACTCTCATGTGCACTCCCAGCCTCTGAAATCATCGTTATTATTGGTACATCAATCATCAATGCATTTGACTTCTCTAGGTACCTTATGTAAGGGAATCACAGTATTTGTCTTTTTGTGACTGGCCTTTTATTTTGTGACGGCTTATTTATTATTTCACTTTGCATAATGTGCTCAAGGTTCATGTATGCTGTAGCATGTGATAGGATTTCCTTCCTTTTTAAGGCTGAATAATAGTTTTGTGTGTGTGTGTGTGTACATACACATATGTACATACCACATTTTGTTTATCCATTCATTCACTGGTAGACATATGGGTTGCCTCCACCTCTTGACTATGGTGAATTCTGTTATGGAGATGGCTGTACAAATATCAAGATCCTGCTTTAACCCCTCTTACCCTTTAGTGTAGAGGTTAAGGGTCTGGGCTCTAGAGGCAGAGTATGGGGCTTCAAGCCCTGGTTCTAGAACCTCCACCCTTTATAACCTTAGCCAAGTAACCCTACCTCTTTTACACTGCTTTTGTGATTTCTAAAACATTGACATTCATAGCACCTACTTTGTATAGTTCTTGTGGAAATTCATTGGATTGGGGTCCCTGGCTGCTCAGTTGATAGACCATATGACTCTTGGTCTCGGGGTTGCGATTTTGAGCCCCATGTTAGGGACAGAGTTTACTTTAAAAAAATGAAAAAAGAAAGAAATTGAGGGGTGCCTGGCTGGGGTTGTGAGCTTGACCCCATGTTGGGGGTAGAATTTACTTAAAAAAAATGAAATGGAGGGGTGCCTGGCTGCTTCGTTCAGTAGAGCATACAACTCTTGATCTCAGGTTGTGAGTTTGAGCCCCATGTTGGGTGTATAGATTAGTTAAAATCTTAAAATATGCTTGGAACAATAACTGGCTTATAATTAGTGAATTGTTATTACTGGTACATCAAATAATTTAGGGAAGAGAGTCATTTCGCCATCAGCACATCACTAAGTCACTAAAAGTCACTGACGTCAAGCCAGAATTAAGTACAACTACTAGGTAGTGAAGAGGGTAAGATCCTGCTTTCAGTTCTTTTGGATATATACTCAGAACTGGGATTGCTGGATCACACAGTCATTCTGTTTTTAGTTTTTTGAGGAAACTTCATGCTGTTTTTCATACCAGAGCACTATTTTACATTCCTATCAAGAGTGCAGAATTCCAGTTTCTCCATATCCTTGCCAACACTTGTTATTTTGTTTGTTTGTTTATATGGTAGTCATTTTAATGGGAATAACGTGATTTCCTCTTTATTCTTGCTGTTTATTTTTCTGTTATCATTGTCTGCATACATAAAATGGTGGTATTTTATTGGGATCATACTAACTTTTAATTTGGAGACAACTGACATCTTGATGGTATTAAGTCAAAGGGAAGTTTTCCACTTGTTCAAGTCCACATTTGTGCTTTTTAGAGGTACATTAAATTTTTCCACACATGAGATTTTGTACATTTAATAGGTTTGCTTTTAAGAATTTATCTTGTTTTGTTTATAGATAGGATCTCCTATTCCTTAACACTTTCTAACTTGTTATTATTCATATATATGAAGATTGTTGATTTTTGTGTATAAATTTTTGTGCTGACACCTTACTGAATTGTTTATACTTCTTTTCTAATTTATATACCTCTATTTGTTCTCCTTTCTCTGACTGCATTGGGTAATTTCTCCAATGTAATGTTAAAAAGTTGTAAAAATAGAAAGCATCCTTGGTTCTGACCTTTATTGGAATTCTTCCATTATTTCCCCATTAAGTAAGATATGTCCCTAACATGATTATGTGTGTGTGTGTGTGATATAAGATGATATAATTTAATGTACACACATGGTAAGGGTAGATATATAGTTACCAATTCCCATTTTAGTTATTTTTAAAGATCTGGAATGTGTTTTGAATGTTATTGGAGGGTCTTTTTGCACATAGGAAAAAAGTTTTGCTTTTCTTCTTAGATCTACTGATGCAGTAAATTATACTATTGTAATTCCTAATATTGCATTCTGTATATCTGGGATAAATTCCACTTAGTTGTGATGTTATTTACATAATGTGTTGTTGGATGTTTGCTGACATTTAATTTAATTTTTTTTTTTTTTTTACCTCAGTAAAACAATTGTAGGTTTAGAGAAAAATTCCACAGAATAGAGGGAGGACCTATGTGCCCTCTCTCTCTTTCCACCTTTCTGTTATTAATATCTTGCATTAGTGTGGTAGATTTGTTAAAACTGATGAACTAATGTTGATACATTAATATTAACTAAAGTCTATAGTTTATTTTAGGGTTTACTCTTTATATTTTATAGTTCTGTGGGTTTTGACAAATGCGTAATTTCATCTTTCCACTATTAGAGTATCATATAGAATAGTTTTACTGCCTTGAAAAATGCCCTGGGCTTGACCTATTAATCCCACCTCCCTCATCAAACTTCTGGTAACCACTGATCTTTTAACTCTCTCCATAGTTTGCCTTTTCTAGAATGATATATAATTGGAATCTTAGAGTATGTAGCCTTTTCAACTGATTTCTTTAACTTAGCAATTTGAATCTAAGATTCCTCCATATTTTCTCATGGCTTGATAGCTCATTTTTTAAATCACTCAGTAATACAGGCATACTTTTTCCCCCCTAAGATTTTATTTATTTATTTGGCAGAGAGATAGAGCCATAAAGCACAAGCTGGGGATGGGAGGAATGGCAGAGGGAGAGGGAGAAGCAGGTTCCCTGCTGACCAGGGAGCCCAGTGCAGGGCTAGATCCCAGGCTCCTGGGATCATGACCTGAGCTGAAGGCAGACATTTAACTGACTGAGCCACTCAGGTGCCCCCAGGCATGCTTTGTTTTATTGTACTTTGCTTTATTGAGCTTCACAGATAATGCTTCCCCCCCCCCCAACAAACTGAAGGATTGTGGCAACCCTACGATGAGCAAGTCTACTGCCACCATTTACCATTAGCTCCCTTTGTTTCTGTATCATATTTTGGTAATTCTCACAACATTTCAAATTTTCATTATTATTGTATTCATTTTGGTGATCTGTGTTCTTTGATGTTACTACTGTAATTGTTTGGGGGCACCATGAATTGTGCCATATAAGACAGTAAACGAGGAGTGCCTGGGTGGCTCAGTCAAGTGTCAAACTCTTGATCTTAGCTTGGGTCTTGATCTCAGGGTCATGAGTTCAAGCCCCTCGTTGGGGTCCATGCTGGGCATGGGACCTACTTAAAGAAAAAAAAAATATGTATGCATATACATATGTGTGTGTGTGTGTGTGTGTGTATTTATAAGACAGCTTAATCAGTAAATGTTGGGTGTGTTCTTGACTCCACTGACTGGCTGTTCCCTCAACTCATTCCCTCTCCTTGGGACTCCCTATTACCTGAGAAACAACAATATTGAAATAACTGTACAATGGCCTCTAAGTGTTCACGTAACAAAAAAAGTAAAGCTAAAAATGACAAAGCTTAGCTAGGAAGGTAGGTTGATAATCAAGATTGGTTGAAAGCTAGGCCTCTTGCACCAAACAACCAAGTTGTGTGTGACTGCAAAGAAATAGTTCTTGAAGGAAATTGAAAGGTCTATTCCAGGCTGGTCTGAAGGTAGTGAGTTATCTCAATTAATTGTTCACAGTCAGTTACAGAAAGTTCTATTCCAGTGTACACATGAATGATAAAGTGAAACAGCCTTGTTGATATGGAGAAGGTTTTAGTGGTCTAGATAGAAGATCAAACCAGCTACATTCCCTTAAGCCAAAACCTAATCCAGAGGAAGACCTTAACTTTCTTCAATTCTGTGAAGGCTGAGAGAGGTGAGGAAGCTGCAGAAGAAAACTTTGAACCTAGCAGAGGTTAGTTCATGAGGTTTAAGGAAAGATGCCATCTTCATGACTTAAAGGTACAAGTACACATGAATGGATATTTTACCACAGGAGACATACAGATGGCCAACAGACACGCAAAAAGATGCTCAACATCACTAATCATCATGGAAATACAAATTAAACTACAATGAGATATCACTTCATACCTGTTAGGATGGCTAAAATCAACAGCACAAAAAACAACAGGTGTTGGCGAGGATGTGGAAAAGGGTGAACACTCTTTCACTGTTGGTGGGAATGCAAACTAGTACAGCCACTCTGGAAAACAGTATGGAGGTTCCTCAAAAAGTTAAAAACAAACAAACTAACAAACAAAAACCAGAATTACTTGAGGTTCCTGGGTGGCTCAATTGGTTAAGACTACGACTCTTGATTTTGGCTCAGGTCATGATCTCAGATTTGTGAGATTGAGCCCCACGTCAGGCTCCAACCGTAGGTGCTGACCCTGCTTAGGAGTTTCACTCCTCTCTCCCTCTCCCTTTGCCCCTCCCCCACCTCTCTCTTTTGGGGGTAGGGGGGATAAATATATATAGTGCCGGTTGGCTCAGTCAGTAAGAACCTGACTCTTGGTTTCAGCTTAGTTCATGATCTCAGGATCATAAAATTGAGCCCTATGCTGGGCTCCACACTCAGCAGGGAGTCTGCTCTCTCTCTCTCTCTCTCTCTCTCTCTGCCCCTCCCCCTGCTTGTGTGCTCTCTCAAATGAATAAATCTTTTTTTTTTAAAGATTTTATTTATTTGACAGACAGAGGTCACAGCTAGGCAGAGAGGCAGGCAGAGAGAGAGGAAGGGAAGCAGGCTCCTTGCTGAGCAGAGAGCCCGATGTGGGGCTCGATCCCAGGACCCTGGGATCATGACCTGAGCCGAAGGCAGAGGCTTTAACCCACTGAGCCACCCAGGTGCCCCTCAAATGAATAAATCTTAAAAAAAAAAGAAAAAGAAATGCCCTATGATCCAGGAGTTGGATCTACTAAGCATTTATCTAAAGAATACAAAAATGATAATTCAAAGGGATACATGCACCCCAGTGTTTATAGCAGCATTATCTGTAATAGTCAAACTATGGAAACAGCCCAAGTGTCCATCAACTGATCAACAGATAAAGAAGATGTTGGATATATACACAATGGAATATTACTCAGCCATAAAAAAGAATGAAATCTTACCATTTAGAATGATGTAGATGGAGCTAGAGAGTATTAGGGTAAGCTCCATAAGCCAGAGAAAGACAAATGCCATATGATTGCACTCTCATGTGGAATCTAAGAAGCAAAACAAACAAGCAAAGGGAAAAAGAGGCAAATTAAGAAATAGACTCAACTATAGAGAACAGACTGATGACTAACAGAGGGGAGGTGGGTGGGGGAATGGGTTAAATGAGTGATGGGGATTAAGGAATGCACTTGTCATGAGCACTCAGTGTTCTAAGGAAGTGTTGAATCACTACATTGTATACTTTAAACTTACACTGTATGTTAACTAACTGGAACTTAAATAAAAACTTAAAAAACAGTGCAAATGGAAGCAGTAAATTATCCAGAAGATCTTGCTAAGATAATTCATGAAGGTGGTACACCGAATAACTTATTTTCAATTAGACAAAATAGCCTTCTGTTGGAAAAAGATGCCATTTTCACAGCTAAAGAGGAGAAGTCAAAGCCTGGCTTCAAAGCACAGGCTTTCTCTCTCAATAGGCATTAATGCAGCTGGTGACTTTATTTTTTTTTCCTTTCTAAAAAATTTATTTAAATTCAGTAAGCCAACATATAGTACATATTTAAGTTGAAGCCAATGCTCATTTACAATTCCAAAAATCCGAGGGCCCTTAAGAATGATTGTAAATCTACTCTGCCTCTGCTCGTAAATGGAAAAACAGAGCCTGGATGACAGCACATCTGGTCACAACATGGTTTACTGAATATTTTAGCCCACTGTGGAGATGTACTCCTCAGAAAAAAAAATATCTTTTCAAAATAATACTTCTCAATGACAATGCATCTCATAACCCAAGAACTCTTATGGAGATGTACAGTGAAATTAATGTTGTTCTCATGCCTGATGACACAACATCCATTCTGCAGCCCATGGAACAAGGAGTCATTTTGACTTTCAAGTCTTGTTATTGAAGAAATACATTTTGTAAGGTTACACCTGCCACAGATGATGATTCCTTGGATAGATCTGGGCAAAGTAAATTGAAAACCTTCTGGAAAGGATTCATCATTCTAGATGCCATTAAGAACATTTGGATTCATGGGAAGAGGTCAAACTATCAACATTAATAGAGGCTTTGAAGAAGCTGATTACCACCTTCATGGCTGACTTTGAGTAGTACTTCAGTGGGAGAAATAACTGCAACTGTGATGGCAATCACAAGAGAATTAGAATGAGAAGTGGAGCCTGAAGATGTGACTGGACTGGCACAATCTCTATAGTTGAGGACTTGCTTCTTATGGGTTAGCAAAGAAAGTGGTTTCTTAAGATGGAAACTACTCCCAGTGAAAATGCTGTGAAAGTTGTTGAAATGACAACAAAGAATTAGAATGTTACATAAATTTAGTTGATAAAGAAGTGGCAGGGTTTGAGAGGGTTGACTGATAGACCAATTTTGAAAGAAGTTCCTGGGTAAAATGCTATCAAACAGAATCACATGTGGAGTATCTGGGTGGCTCAGTTGGTTAAGATCTGACTCTTGATTTTGGTTCAGATTATGATCTCACAGTGGTGGGATCGAGTCCTGCATCACGTTCCATGCACAGCAGGGTGTCTGCTTGTGATTCTGTCTCTCCTCCACCTGCCTCTTCCCCCACCAACTCAAATAAATACATAAATAACTCTTTAAAAACAGCATCACATACTACAGAGAAATTATTGTGAAAGGAAAAGTCCATTGATGGAACAAACTTCACTGTTCTCTTATTTTCAGAAATTGCCACAGTGACCCCAACCCTCAGTAACCACTAATCTAATCAGTCAGCAGCATTGAAGCAAAATGTTCCACCAGCAAAGATGATTACAATTTGGTGAAAGCTCAGATGATGATTGGCATCTTTTTGCAATGAAATATATTTACATTAAGATGTGTATATTGGTTTTTACATATAATGCTATTGCATATTTAATAGACTATAGTATAAATATAACTTTTATATGCACTGGGGAATCAGAAAATTCATTTCACTCGCTTTATTATAGTGGTCTGGAACCAAACCCACAATATTTTCAAAGTATTCTACCAATGTACCATGCATTGTTTATCCATTCACTTATTGAAAGCTATCTAGATTGCTTTCAATTTTGGACCATTATGAAAAAGCTACCATAAATATTTGTATGCAGGTTTTTTTGTGGACAAAGTTTTCAACTTATTAGGTAAGTATCTAGAACCACAATTGCTAGATCATATGGTAAGCCCGTGATTAGTTTTCTAAATAACTGCCAAAATGTTTTACAAGGTGGTGGTGTTCTCACCAACAATGAATGAGAGTTCCTGTTGCTCCACATCCTTGGCAGCATTTGTTATTGTCAGTGTTTTGGATTTTGGTCACCCTGATTGGTGTATAGTGATATCTCGTTGTTTTAACTTACAGTTCCTGAATATCTTGTGAACTTTTCATATGTTCTTTTTGTTGTTGTTGGCCATTTGTATATCTTTTTTTTTCTTTTTGGTGAGAGAGATGTGTGTTTTGATCTATGGTATCATTTTTTAAAAAAGATTTTATTTATTTATTTGACAGACAGGGATCTCAAGTAGGCAGAGAGGCAGGCAGAGAGAGGAAGGGATGCAGGCTCCCTGCTGAGCAGAGAGCCTGATGTGGGGCTCGATCCCAGGATCCTGGGATCATGACCTGAGCTGAAGGCAGAGGCTTTAACCCACTGAGCCACCCAGGTGCCCCTATGGTATCATTTTAAGAAAATTATTTTTATTAACATATAATGTATTATTTGCCCCAGGGGTACAGGTCTGTGAATCATCAGGCTTACACATTTCACAGCACGCACCATAGCACATACCCCTCCCAATGTCCATAATCCAATCACCCTATCCCTACCCCCCACCCCAGCAACCCTCAATTTATTTTGTGAAATTAAGAGTCTCTTATGGTTTGTTGCCTTCCCAATCCCATCTTGTTTCATTTTTTCCTTAGCTACTCCCCACAACCCCGTGCCCTGCCTCTCAAATTCCTCATATCAGAGATATAATATGATAATTGTTTTTCTCTGATTGACTTATTTTGCTCAACATAATACCCTCTAGTTCCATACACATCATTGAAAATGGCAAGATTTCATTTATTTTGATGGCTGCATAGTATTCTATTGTATACATATACCACATCTTCTTTATCCATTCATCTATTGATGGACATCTAGGTTCTTTCCATCATTTGGCTATTGTGAACATTACTGCTATAAACATTCGGGTGCACGTGCCCCTTCGGATCACTACATTTGTATCTTTAGGGTAAATACCCAGTAGTGCAATTGCTGGGTCATAAGGTAGCTCTATTTTAAACTTTCTGAGGAACCTCCATGCTGTTTTCCAGAGTGGCTGCACAAGCTTGCATTCTCATCTTTGGTCCATTTTTAAATTGGGTTTGTTTTATTGAGTTTTAAGAGTTCTTTGTATATGATCTTTGTGTGTTTGGGCTGCTGTAGCAAAATGCCATAGAATGGTGACTTGTAAGCAACAGAAATTTCTTTTTTTTTAAAGTAAGTTTCTTAAAAAGATTTTATTTACTTATTTGACAGAGAGAGACACAGCGAGAGAGGCAACACAAGCAGGGGAGTGGGAGAGGGAGAAGCAGAATTCCTGCTGAGCAGGGAGCCAATGCGTGCCTGGACTCCAGGACCCTGGGAGCATGACTTGAGCTGAAGGCAGACACCCAATGACTGAGCCGCCCAGATGCCCTCAGAAATTTATTTCTTATGGGTCTGGAGTTTAGGCTCATGGTGCTGGCAGAACTGTGGTTGATGAAGGCTTCCTGGTTCGCAGATTGCCATCTATTCACATGATATAATGGGATAAGGGAGCTTTGTGAGGTTTCCTTTCTAAGGGCACTAATCTTGTTTATGAGGGTGGAGTCTCCCAAATACTCTCATAATACCATCACCGTTGGGAGTTAGGAATTCAACATTTTAATCTGGGGGGACAGAAACATTCAACCTCTAGCATATATTTTGGATACAAGTTTTGTTTTTTAAGTCAGATATATATTTTGCAAACATTTTCTCCCAGTCTGTGGCTTATATTTCCATTCTCTTAGCAGTGTCTCTCATAGAGCAGAAATCTTTAATTTTAATGAAGTCCATCAAAATTCTTCTTAAAATGTTTTTTTAATTTTTAAATTTAATTTCTTTTCAGTGTAACAGAATTCATTGTTTGTGCACTACACCCAGTACTCCATGCAATATGTGCCCTCCATAAAACTCACCATAAAACCTTCCCCCAACCTCCCACTCCCTGCCCCTTCAAAACCCTCAGATGATTGTTTTTCAGAGTCCATAGTCTCTCATGTTCATCTCCCCCTCCAATTTCCCTCAACTCCCTTCTCTCCATCTCCCCATGTCCTCCATGTTATTTGTTATGCTCCACAAATAAGTGAGACCATATGATAATTGACTCTCTCTGCTTGATTTATTTCACTCAGCATAATCTCTTCCAGTCCCGTCCATGTTGATACAAAAGTTGGGTATTCATCCTTTCTGATAGAGGCATAATACTCCATAGTGTATATGGACCACATCTTCCTTATCCATTCGTCCATTGAAAGGCATCTTGGTTCTTTCCACAGTTTGGTGACTGTGGCCATTGCTGCTATGAACTTTGGGGTACAGATGGCCCTTCTTTTCGCTACATCTGTATCTTTGGAGTAAATACCCAGTAGTGCAATTGCAGGGTCATAGGGAAGCTCTATTTTTAATTTCTTTTTTTTAAAAGATTTTATTTATTTGTCAGAGAGAGAGGGAGAGAGAGCGAACAAGCACAGGCAGACAGAGTGGCAGGCAGAGGCAGAGGGAGAAGCAGGCTCCCTGCCCAGCAAGGAGCCCGATGTGGGACTCGATCCCAGGACACTGGGATCATGACCTGAGCCGAAGGCAGCTGCCTAACCAACTGAGCCACCCAGGCGTCCCTCTATTTTTAATTTCTTAAGGAATCTCCACACTGCTCTCCAAATTGGCTGCACCAACTTGCATTCCCACCAACAGTGTAAGAGGGTTCCCCTTTCTCCACATCCTCTCCAACACACGTTGTTTCCTGTCTTGCTAATTTTGGCCATTCTAACTGGTGTAAGGTGGTATCTCAATGTGGTTTTAATTTGAATCTCCCTGATGGATAGTGATGATGAACATTTTTTCATGTGTCTGATAGCCATTTGTATGTCTTCATTGGAGAAGTGTCTGTTCATGTCTTCTGCCCATTTTTTGACATGATTATCTGTTTTGTGTGTATTGAGTTTGATTTATTTATTTGTCAGAGAGAGAGAGAGAGAGAGCACACACAAGCAGGGAGAGTGGCAGGCAGAGGGAAAAGCAGGCTTCATGCTGAGCAAGGAGCCCGATGTGGGACTTGGTCCCAGAACCCTGGGATCATGACCTGAGCTGAAGGCAGACACCTAATGGACTGAGCCACCCAGGTGTCCCATCTGTTTCTTTTTTTCTTAGATTGTGCTTTTGGTGTCTATCTAAAATGTGATCACCAAACCCAGGGTTGCTTAGATTTTACTATGTTATTGTGTATAAGTTCTATAATTTTGCATTTCTTTTTAAAGATTTTATTTATTTATTTTTTGTCAGACAGAGATCACAGGTTGGTAGAGAGGCAGGCAGAGAGAGGGGAAAGGAAGCAGGCTCCCTGCTGAGCAGAGAGCCTGATGTGGGGCTCGATGCCAGGACCCTGGGATCATGCATGACCTGAGCTGAAGGCAGAGGCTTTAACCCACTGAGCCACCCAGGCACCTCTATAATTTTGCATTTTATATTTAGATCTATTGATTCATTCTGAGGATTAAGTTTTGTGAGATGTGTAAGGTCTGCATGTATATTCTTTTTGTTTGTTTGTTTGTTTACATTTGGATGTCTACTTGCTCCAGCATGGGCGTTTGCTGCAAAGATCCCCAATTCCATTGATTTGCCTTTGTTCCCTTGTCAAAGATCAGTTAACTATATTAGTGTGGGTCTATTTCTAAGCTTTCTATTCTGTTCCACTTATTTATTTTTCTATTCTTCAGACAATACCATGCTGTCTTGAACACTGTAGCATTATATGGTAAGTCTTAAAATCTGCTAGTATCAATCCTCTTCGCTTTTATTCAGTATTCTGTTGGCTACCCTGGGTCTTTTTCCTTTCCATATAAACTTTAGAATCAGTTTGTCAGTATACACAAAATAATTTGCTGGGATTTTTTTTGGAATTGCATTTGATCTATAGATCAATAGATTCAATTTGGAAAGAATTGACATCTTAGTAATATTAATTTTTTTCAACATAAAATATCTCTCCATTTATGTAGCTATCCTTTGATTTCTTTCATCAGAGTTTTGTAGTTTTCCTCATATAGATCCTTTATATTCCACAGATTTTGCTGTGTAATATTTTCATTTTCATTTAGTTCAATGTATCTAAAAATTTATTCTGTGACTCCTTATTTGGTTCATATGTTATTTAATAACATATGAGGTCTGTTGTTTAATCTCCACATACTTTGGGATTTTCCAGCTATCACTTAAATGTTTTATTAAATTTATACCTATGTGTTTCAGTTATTTTGGTGCTAATATAAATGGTATTATGTTTTAAATTTCAAATTCCAATTGTTCATTGCTGTTATATAAAAGAGCAATTGACTTTTATGTATTAACTTTGTATCCTGCAACCACCTGGCTATAGTTTCTTATTCGTTTCAGAAGTTTTTTGTTGATTCTTTGGGATTTTCTACATAGACAATCATATCATCTGCAATCATGGATAATATTTCTTCCTTCTCAAAATATATACATTTTATTTCCTTTCCTTGTCTTACTGTATTAGCTAGGACTTCCAGTATTACCTTCTGGAACCAACTTTACACCCCAGGAGTGAATCCCACCTGGTCGTGGAGAATAATCCTTTTAATGTACTGTTGGATCCTATTGGCTAGGATCTTGGTGAATATTTTGGCATTCATGTTCATCAGGGATATTGCTCTGTAATTCCTCTTTTTGATGGGGTCTTTGGTTTTGGGATCAAGGTAATGCTGGCCTCACAGAAAGAGTTTGGAAGTTTTCCTTCCATTTCTATTTTTGAAACAACTTTATTAGAATAGGTATTATTTCTTCTTTAAATGTTTGGTAGAATTCCCTGGGAAGCCATGTGGCCCTGGACTCTTGTTTTTTGGGGGAGGGTTTTGATTACTGCATCAGTTTCCTTGCTGGTTATTGGTCAGTTCAGATGTTCTACCTCTTCCTGTTTCAGTCTTGGTAGTTTATGAGTTTCCAAGAATGCATCCATTTATTCCAGATTGGCTAATTTGTTGGCATATAGTTGCTCATAATATGTTCTAACATATAGTTACCTATATTTCCTTAGTATTGGTTGTGATCTCTCCCCTTTCATTCATGATTTTATTTATTTGGGTCCTTTCTCTTTTCTTTTGTATAAGTCTGGTCAGAGGTTTCTTGATCTCATCAACTCTTTCAAAGAACCAGCTTCTACTTTTGTTGATCTATTCTCTTGTACTTCTGGTTTCTATTTTATTGATTTCTTTTCCAATCTTTATTATTTCTCTTCTCCTGCTTGGTTTATGCTTTATTTGCTCTTCTTTCTCCCGGTCTTTTAGGTAAAAGGTTAGCTTGTGTATTTGGGATTTTCCAATTTTTTGAGAGGAGCTTGGCCTGCTATGTACTTCCCTCTTAGGACTGCCTTTGCAGTATTGCATAAGTTTTGAATCGATGTGTTTTCATTTTCATTAGTTTGCATGAATTGTTTAAGTTCTTTAATTTCCTGGTTGACGCATGCGTTCTTTAGCAAGATGTTCTTTAACTTCCAAGTGTTTGAGTTCCTTCCAAATTTCTTGTTATTGGGTTCCAGTTTCAAAGCATTGTGGTCTGAAAATATACAGGGAATGATCTCAATCTTTTGGCATTTGAGACCTGATTTGTGACCCAGTATGTGATCTATTCTGGAGAAAGTTCTATGTGCACTCGAGAAAAATGAGTATTCTCTTGTTTTAGGATGGAATGTTCTGTAGATATCTATGAAGGCCATTGGTCCAGTGTGTCATTCAAAGCCCTCATTTCTTTGTTTATCTTCTGCTTAGATGACCTCTCCATTGCTGTGAGTGGGGTGTTGAAGTCTCCTGCTATTAATGTCCTATTGTCAATACATTTCTTCATTTTGGATATTAATTGGTTTATATAATTGGCTGCTTGCACATTGGGGGCATAGATATTTACAATTGTTAGCTCTTGTTGGATAGATCATCTGAGTATGATATAGTGTCCCTCTACATCTCTTACTACAGTCTTTGGTTTAAAATCTAATTTGTCTGATATGAGGGTTGCTACCCAGATTTCTTTTGAGGTCCACTAGCATGATAAATGATTCTCCATCCCCTCACTTTCAATCAGGATGTATCTTTAGGTTCAAATTGAATCTTTTGTAGACAGCATCTGGATGGGTCCTGCTTTTTATATTCAATCTGATACCCTGTGTCTTTTGATTGGAGCATTCAGCCCATTTATATTCAGAGTATTAAAAGATAGGAATTTAGTGCCATTGTATTGCCTGCAAAGTACCTGTTTCAGTAGATTATCTCTGTTACTTTCTGGTCTGCGTGGCTCTTGGGATCTCTTTCGCTTATAGTATCCTCCCTAATATTTCTTGCAAGGCTGGCTTGGTGGTCACATATTCTTTCAGTTTCTCTCTGTCCTGGAAACTCTTTATCTCCTATTATCAGTGAAAGCCTTGGTGGATAAAGTATTCTTGGCAGGATGTTATTCTCATTTAGTACCCTGAATAGATCTTGCCAGCCCTTTCTGTCTTCCTTCTCAAAGTCACAAGCTCTTACACCCTAATCCTTCATTGATGTCTTCCAAGATTTCCCTGTATGTTTTCTTCCAGAGGGCACCATATTTAGATGTTTTCTGAGGCATCCATCCACTTGGCCAGCGTGACGTTCCTCTTGCCAGCCCTTTCTGGCCTGCCTGGTTTCTGTGGATAGGTCTGATGTTATTCTGATGTTCATCCCTCCGTATGTGAGGAATTTCCTCTCCCTAGCTGCTCTCAGGATAGCTTCTTTGGCTGTAAGATTTGTAAGCTTCACTATTATATGTAGGGGTGTTGATCTGTTTTTATTGATTTGGGGAAGTGTCCTCTCTGCCTCTTGGACATGAATGCTTGTTTCCTTCCCCAGACTAGGGAAGTTCTCATGATTTCCCCAGGTGTACTTTATACCCTCTTTCTCTTTCCACCCTCTCTTGGATCCTGATGATTCTAACCTTGGTTCTTTTCAATGTATCATTATACTCTCAAAGCCTTTCTTTATGGGCTATTAGTTGTTTTTCTCTTTTTCCCTCGACTTCCTTCCTTTCCACCAGCCTGTCCTCTATATCGCTTATTCTCTCTTCTGCTTCACTGACCCTAGCTGTTAGAGCATCCAATTTAGACTGCATCTCATTCATAGCATTTTGGAGTTCAGCCTGATTAGATCTCATTCCATCCATAGAGATTCTGTATTGTCATTTATTCCTTTTTCAAGCCTAGCTGTTAACTTTATAATTGCTACCCTGAATTATGTCTCTGACACCTTGCTTGTATTCTGTGGCCAAGAACATTGTCTCTGGTTCTTTCCTTGTTGTGAGTTTATCCTTGTAGTCATTCTGTCCAAGGAAGGATGGGTGGACAAATGAATAAAGTCTAAAAAATTAACCACAACCCAGGCAAAATACACCCTAGAAAAACTCTGAAGTGGTTGGAAGCCACCACAGAAAAGCAAGCAAAACCAAAATGAACACAACAATAAAAGAAGGTGGGGAGGAGGGAAACTATAATCTCACAGGGTGGACAAAGCAGGGTGATCTACTTGTCCCTGGTTGAATTTCGGTCTCTGTGTTAGAAGACACTACATCCCAAAATTGCAAAGAAAACAAAGGATATATACATATATATATCCATATATATATATGGAAAATAGTGTGAAAAAAGGACTAAAATGAGACATAAATCTATAAAATGTAGACGTGAAAAAAGGTTATAAAGCGACTTAAAAACATAAATTGGTAAAATAAAAATCTAGTTGAGGGACACCTGGGTGTCTTAGTTGGTTAAGTGTCTGCCTTCTGCTCAGGTCATGATCCCAGGGTCCTGGAATCAAGTCCCATATAGGGCTCCTTCCTCAGTGGGGAGTCCGCTTTTCCCTCTGCCTGCCAATCCTCCTGCTTGTACTCTTTCTCTCTCTCTGACAAATAAATAAATTAAGTAAATTAAATAAAAGAATCTAATTGAAACAGGAAAAGGGTTAAAAAATGTAAAATTTCAGACTGAAGGAAAAACGAGTCATGAGGAAACACGTGGGGTTCAGTATATTATTTTCCCTTGGCTTCGGAGTTTTATAGTCCTGTGAGATCTATAAACTTCTCATTCACCTATTCTTCTAGTCTGTCTTCTGTTCGAGGGGCCTACTATTCTGTTTTCAGGCCTGGGCAGAGTTGGGGGCCTTATCAGGGGGATGGGCTCAAGGTGAGCTGGTCCTCCGTGTGGCTTTTGTTCTCTGGTGGCTTTCCATGCCTCATCAGAGGGTCAGTGCAAAAATGGCTGTGGTGGGATCTCTGGCCCAGAGCCACAAGATCATCGTCTCCCTTCTTCAATAAACACTCCAGGTCAAACCATCTGCACTTCTGTGTGCACCAAACCCGAAGATTCTCCTGGTTTGCCCCTACTGCAGTTCTCCCTTTTGGCGGAGGGGGGGTGATTTCCCAGGCCTGAGAGCCACACTTAGCAGTTGTGGCCTCGCGGGTGCACTCTGCTCTGCTGCTCCCACATCATGGCTGGGAGCCCTCCTACTGTCCTTTCTGGGGCCACTGCCACCCTGAGGGCTGCTGCTTAATGTGGATGCAGCTGTTTCCTCTCAGCAGGGGATTTTAAACAGCCCACACATTCCAGTTCTTTTCAGGGTGCTCAGGCAAAGAGTGGTCTCCCTGCCTGCCCTGCTCATGGTTTATGGCCACTGGAGCTGAAAGTCCCTTCTGGGCTCACTGACCATAGCTGGTTTCCCTGGTCCACTGCTTGGACAGTTTATCAGACCAGGCATCCTCATTCTTTGTGTGTCTCCTGGGATCCTGAGGCCTCAGTGACCCACCTAGAATTCTATTCCTTTCATCCCGCTTGCCTCTTTCAGAAAGGGATGTCTCTCACTGGAGTGGATTTCTAAGGGTGCTGATTTTATGCTTCTGCTTTATATCACTTTCCAGTAGTTGGCTTATGGAGGCTGCTTCCCCCCTCCATTTATCTTCTGATATTTCTCCACAGATACACAACTCTGCACCTTCTACCTCGCAAAAAGCAGTTGTTTTCCTTTTTTTTTTTTTAAGATTTTATTTATTTATTAGAGAGAGAGAGAGTGAGCACAGGCAGACAGAGAGGCAGGCAGAGGCGGAGGGAGAAGCAGGCTCCCTGCCAAGCAAGGAGCCCGATGTGGGACTCGAACCCAGGACGCTGGGATCATGACCTGAGCCAAAGGCAGCTGCTTAACCAAATGAGCCACCCAGGCATCCCAGCAGTTGTTTTTCTGCTTGTAGAGTTCCAGATATATTTTTGTACATCTCGGGCTGAATTCATGTGTGTTCAGAGTGGTTTCATAGATATCCAGCTAAACTTGAGGAACCAGATAAAATGAGGTATCTTAAATAAATAAATGCTGCTGTCTTGCCTCCCCTGTCTACCATCTCTAGTTTTTTTTTAAAGATTTTATTTACTTATTTGACAGAGATCACAAGCAGGCAGAGAGACAGGCAGAGAGAGAGGGGGAAGAAGGCTTCCCACTGAGCAGAGAGCCCGATTTGGGGCTCGATCCCAGGACCCTGGGATCATAACCTGAGCTGAAGGCAGAGGCTGTAACCCACTGAGCCACCCAGGCACCCCCTGCTTTTAGTTTTGATTGAGCATTTTATGTGATTTCAGGTTCTGTCCTCTCTTATTTTTTTTAAAATTTTCTTAAAAGATGTTATTTATTTATTTGAGAGAGAGAGAGAATGCATGAGTGGCATGAGGGGCAGAGGGAGATGTGGACTGCCTCTGAGCAGAGCCCGATGTGGGATGTGGGGCTCCATTTAAAGACTTCAAAATCATGACCTGAGGCAAAGGCAGATGCTTAACCAACTGAGCCACCCAGGCACTCCTTTTATTTAAGTCTTTCTTTAAATTCCAGTTAGTTAACATATAGTGTTATATTAGTTTTAGGTGTACAATATAGTGATTCAACACTTCCGTACAACACCCAATCACACAAATCACACCAATCCTCACAGCAAGTGCACTCTTTAATCCCCATCATCCAGCTAAGCTATCTCCCCACCTACCTCCCCTATGGTAACCATTAGTTTGTTTTCTTGAGTTAAGAGTCTATATCATGGTTTGCCTCTCTTTTATCCCCCTTTGCTTGTTTGTTGTGTTCCTTAAATTCCACATATGAGAGAAATCATGATATTTGTCTTTCTCTGACTGGCTTATTTCCCTTGGCATTAATATTCCTTTTTTAAAAGATTATATATTTATTTATTTATTTATTTATTTGAGAGAGAGAGAGAGAGAGCATGAGAGGGGAGAAGGTCAGAGGGAGAAGCAGACTCCCCATGGAGCTGGGAGCCCGATGCAGGACTCGATCCCGGGACTCCAGGATCATGACCTGAGCTGAAGGCAGTCACTTAACCAACTGAGCCACCCAGGCACCCTAGCATTAATATTCTGTAGCTCCATCCATGTCACTGCAAATGATAACATTTCATTTTTTATGACATTTACCTATCTGACTATATCTGTCTATCTAATATAAATATAAATGTAAATATGGTTATCTATCTATATCTACCTAATATAAATATAATACAAATAGTTATCTATCTATGTCTATCTATCTATCTATCTATCTATCTATCTAATCTGTTCATCAGTTGATGGACACTTCAGCTGTTTCTGTAATTTGGCTATTGTAGATAATGCTGCTATAAAAATACAGGTGCATGTATGCCTTTGAATTAATATTTGTTAATTCTTCAGGTAAATATCTAGTATTGTAGTTGCTGGATCATAGGATAGTTCCATTTTTAATTTTTTTGAGGAACCTCTGTACTGTGTTCCACAGTGACTGCACCAGTTTGCATTCCTACCAACAATGCAAGAGGGTTCCCCTTTCTCCACATCCCCACCAACACCTATTGGTTTTTGTGTTGTTGAATGAAAGAGGTGAAAGACTTGTAATCTGAAAACTACCTAACACTGATGAAAGAAACTGAAGATGACACAAATGGAAAGACATCCCCTGCTCATGGGTTGAAAGAACAAATATTGTTAAAATGTCTGTACTACCCAAAGCAACCTATACATTTAAAGCAATCTCTGGGCACCTGGGTGGCTCAGTGGGGTAAGCCTCCGCCTTCAGCTCAGGTCATGATCCCAGGGTCCTGGGATCGAGTCCAGCATCAGGCTCTCTGCTCAGCGGAAAGCCTACTTCCTCCTCTCTCTCTGCCTGCATCTCTGACTACTTGTGATCTCCGTCTGTCAAATAAATAAATAAAATCTTTAAAAAAATAAAGCAATCTCTACCAATACCAATAGCATTCTTCACAGAGCTGGAACAAACAATCCTAAAATTTGTATGGAACCACAAAAGTCTTCAAATAGCCAAAGCAACCTTGAAAAAGAAAAACAAAGCTGGTGGTGTCACAATTCCAGATTCAAGTTATATTACAAAGCTTCAGTGACCAAGACAGTAGGGTGCTGGCACAAAAATAAACACATAGATCAACAGAGTAGAAATCCCAGAAATGAACCCACAACTATATATGGTCAATTAATCTTCAACAACGCAGGAAATAATATCCAATGAGACAAAGATGGTCTCTTCAACAAATGGTGTGGGGAAAACTGGACAGCAACATGCAGAAGAATGAAACTTTACCACTTTCTTACACAATACACAAAAATAAACTCAAAATGGATTAAGACCAAGTGTGAGACCTGAAACCATAAAAATCCTAGAGGAGAACATTAGAAGTAACCTCTTTGACATGGCTGTAGCAACTTCTTTCTAGATATGTCTCTGGAGGTGAGGGAAATAAGAGCAAAAATAACTATTGGGACTTCATCAAGATAAAAAGTTTCTTCACATTGAGGGAAATTACCAACAAAACTAAAAGGCAACCTATGAAATGGGAGAAGATATTTGCAAATAACATATCTGATAAAGGGTTAGTATCCAAAATATATAAAGAACGTATCAAACTCAACACCCACAAAATGAATAGTCCAATTTAAAAATGGGCAGAAGACATGAACAGACATTTCTCCAAAGAAGGTGTACAGATGCAGGTGCCTGGGTGACTCAGTTTGTTAAGCACCTGCCTTCGGCCCAGGTCATGATTCTGGAGTCCCAAGATTGAGTCACTTGTAGGGCTCCCTGCTCAGCAGGGAGTCTGCTTCTCCTTCTGACCTTCTGTCCTCTGATTCTCTCTTTCTCTCAAATAAATAAAATATTTAAAAAAAGATGTACAGATGCATGAAAAGATGTACAACATCACTCATTGTCAGGGAAATGCAAATCAAAACCACAATGAGTTTTTACCTCACACCTGTCAGAATGGCTACAATCAAAAACACAAAAAAGAACAAGTGTTGGCAAGGATGTGGAGAAAAAGGAACCCCCTCATGTAGTGTTGGTGGGAATGCAGACATGTGCATTCACTACGGAAGACAGTATGGAGATTCCTCAAAAAATTAAAAATAGAAACACTCTATGATCCAGTAATTACACTACTGGGTATTTACTAAAAGAAAAAACTCTCAAATTTGAAAAGAAATATGTACCCCTGTGTTTATAGCAGCATCATTACAATAGCTAAAAGATAGAAGCTTCCCAAATGTCCACTGATAAATGAATGGATAAAGAAGATGTGAATATATATATATATATATATATATATATATATATATTAATCAGCCATAAAAAGGTGAAATCTTGTTATTAGCAACAACATAGATGAATCTAGAGGGTATAATGCTAAGTGAAATAAATCAGACATAGAAAGACAAATACCATGTGATTTCACTCATACTGGAATTAAAAAAGTAAATGAACAAAGGGAAAAAGGCAAACAAAAAAATGAAAAAGACTCTTACCTGTGGAAAACAAACTGATGGTTAAGAGAGAGGAGGTTGGGGATGGGTAAAATAGGTGAAGGGGATTAAGAATACGCTTACCATAATGAGCACTAAGTCATGTGTGGAATTGTGAAATAACTATAGTATATACCTAAAACTAATATAACACTATACATCAACTATACTGGATTTAAATTTTTTGAAATAGAATAACCAATGGGGAAAGGATAGTCTCTCCAATAAATAGTGCTGGGAAACTGGATATGTAAACATAAAAGTATAAAATTCGACCCCATCTTACACTATTCACAAATGTTAACTGAAAAGTGGATTAAGGACCGAAATATGAGATATGAAACCATAGGAAAATAAAACATGGGGGAAAGCCCCTTGCAATTGATTTTCGCAGTGATTTTTTTTTTTTATAAGACACCAAAAGCACAAGCAATAAGAACAAAAATCAACAAGAAGGACTATAACAAAATAAAATCTTTCTGCAGAGCAAAAGAAATATTCAAAAAGAAAACCAGTAAGGCAATCTACGGAATCAGAGAAAATACTTGTAAACTTTATTTCTGATAAGGAGTTAATATCCAAAATACATGAATAACTCATACAAATAAAAAATTACAAAAACAGTATAAAATGGGCAGATGAGTGGTGCCTGGGTGGCTCAGTTGGTTGAGTGTCTGCCTTTGGCTCAGGTTGTGATCCTGAGGTCCTGGGATCTGCTTAACAGGGAGTCGGCTTCTCCTTCTACCTCTGCCCCACCCACCATACCCACTCATGCACTCTCTCTCTCTTTCATATAAATAAATAAAATCTTAAAAAAATAATGGGCAGGGCGCCTGGGTGGCTCAGTGGGTTGAGCCTCTGCCTTTGGCTCATGTCATGATCTCAGGATCCTGGGATTGAGCCCTGCATCGGCCTCTCTGCTCAGTGGGGAGCCTGCTTCCCCCCCGTCTCTGCCTGCCTCTCTGCCTACTTGTGATCTCTCTCTCTCTGTCAAATAAATAAATATAAAATAAAAAAATAGTGGGCAGATGATTTGAAGAGACATTTTTTCCAAAGAAGATGTGCAAATAGCAAACAATGTACATGAAAACTTGCTTGACATCACTAATAATCAGGGAATGCAAATCGAGACCACAAATGAGGTCTCATCTTAAACCTGTCAGAATAACTATTATGGGGGGAGGAGTCAAGATGGCGGAGAAGTAGCAGGCTGAGATGACATCAGACAGCAGGAGATCAGCTAGATAGCCTATCAAACCATCCAAAACACCTATGAATCCAATAGGAGATCGAAGAGAAGAAAAACAACAATTCTAGAAACAGAAAATCGACCACTTTCTAAAAGGTAGGACCAGCGGAGAAGTGAATCCAATGCGACGGGAAGATAGACCCCAGGGGGAGGGGCCGGCTCCCGGCAAGCGGCGGAGCACAAAATCAGGACTTTTAAAAGTCTGCTCCATGGAGGGACATCACTCCAGAGGCTAAACGGGGGTGAAGACCTCACGGGGACAGCGTGGACTCAGGTCCCGCGGGGTCACAGAAGGATCGGGGGTGTCTGAGTGTCACAGAGCTCACAGGTATTAGAGCGGGGAAGCCGGCTGCGGAGACAGAGCTGAGGTTTCCTAGTGGTCTGTGACAAGAACCGGTGCTCTGTGGCACGGACCAGTGCTCTGTGCGAGGGGTCCCCACAAGGTCCGGGGAGACTCCAACCCAGGAGAGCTCAGGGATCTACGGGGTTCGGAGACTCCAGGTGGGACTCTGCCAGAGACAGAGACACTTGGTCACAGTCTGGGTGAGCTCGGAGTGCTCCCAGAAGCCAGTGAGACGGGACTGCTTACGCACGATATTCTCTGAGCGTGGTCTCCGAGTGCAAATGGAGGCTGGGGAGACGGGAGTGATTAAACGCTTTTTTCTGAAGGCGCACTGAAGACTGGGGCCCCTAGCTCTCGGCTCCTCTGAACCGGAGATTGGGAGGCCACCATTTTCATTCCCGTCCTCCGGAACTCTACGGAAAGCGTTCAGGGAACAAAAGCTCCCGAAAGCAAACCTGAGAGGATTACTTAGCCCAGTCCCTGGTAAGGGCGGTGCAATTCCGCCTGGGGCAGAGACACTTGAGAATCACTACAACAGGCCCCTCCCCCAGAAGATCAAAGAAATCCAGCCAAGACCAAGTTCACTTAACAAGGAGAACAGCGGATTCTTATCTGGACAAAATGACAGGGCGGAAAAACTCACCACAAAAAAAAGAACAGGAGGCAGGACCAAAGTCTAGGGACCTAATCAATACAGACATTGGTAATATGTCAGATCTGGAATTCAGGACGACGATTCTCAAGGTTCTAGCCGGGCTCGAAAAAGGCATGGAAGATATTAGAGAAACCCTGTCAGGAGAAATAAAAGCCCTTTCTGGAGAAATAAAAGAACTAAAGTCTAATCAAGTTGAAATAAAAAAAGCTATTAATGAGGTGCAATCAAAAATGGAGGCTCTTACTGCTAGGATAAATGAGGCAGAAGAAAGAATTAGTGATATAGAAGACCAAATGACAGAGAATAAAGAAGCTGAGCAAAAGAGAGACAAACAACTACTGGACCATGAGGGGAGAATTCGAGAGATAAGTGATGCCATAAGACGAAACAACATTAGAATAATTGGGATTCCAGAAGAAGAAGAAAGAGAAAGAGGAGCAGAAGGTATACTGGAGAGGATTATTGTAGAGAATTTCCCTAATATAGCAAGGGGAACAAGCATCAAAATCCAGGAGGTGCAGAGAACACCCCTCAAAATCAGTAGAAATTGGTCCACACCCCGTCATCTAATAGTAAAATTTACAAGTCTTAGCGACAAAGAGAAAATCCTGAAAGCAGCACGGGACAAGAAGTCTGTAACATACAATGGTAAAAATATTAGATTGGCAGCAGACTTATCCACAGAGACCTGGCAGGCCAGAAAGAACTGGCATGATATATTCAGAGCACTAAAAGAGAAAAACATGCAGCCAAGAAAACTTTATCCAGCTAGGTTATCATTGAAAATAGAAGGAGAGATAAAAATCTTCCAGGACAAACAAAAACTGAAAGAATTTGTAAACACCAAACCAGCTCTACAGGAAATATTGAAAGGGGTCCTCTAAGCAAAGAGAGACCCTAAAAGTATTATCAGAAAGGAACAGAGACAATATACAGTAACAATCACCATACAGGCAATACAATGGCACTAAAGTCATATCTCTCAATAGTTACCCTGAATGTAAATGGGCTAAATGCCCCAATCAAAAGTTTCAGAATGGATAAAAAAACAAAACCCATCAATATGCTGCCTACAAGAAACTCATTTTAGACCTGAAGACACCTCCAGATTGAAAGTGAGGGGGTGGAAAACAATTTACCATGCTAATGGACATCAGAAGAAAGCTGGGGTGGCAATCCTTATATCAGATCAATTAGATTTTAAGCCAAAGACTATAATAAGAGATGAGGAAGGACACTACATCATACTCAAAGGGTCTGTCCAACAAGAAGATCTAACAATTTTAAATATCTATGCCCCTAACATGGGAGCAGCCAACTATATAAACCAATTAATAACAAAATCCAAGTAACACATTGACAAGAATACAATAATAGTTGGAGACTTTAACACACCCCTCACTGAAATGGACAGATCATCCAAGCAAAAGATCAACAAGGAAATAAAGGTCTTAAATGACACACTGGACCAGATGGACATCACAGATATATTCAGAACATTCCACTGCAAAGCACAGAATACACATTCTTCTCTAGTGCCCATGGAACATTCTCCAGAATAGATCACATCCTGGGTCATAAATCAGGTCTCAACAGGTATCAAAAGATTCGGATCATTCCCTGCATATTTTCAGACCACAATGCCCTGAAGCTAGAACTCAATCACAAGAGGAAATTTGGAAAGAGCACAAATACATGGAGACTCAACAGCATCCTTCTAAAGAATGAATGGGTCAACCAGGAAATTAAAGAAGAATTGAAAAAAACCATGGAAACAAATGATAATGAAAACACAGCGGTCCAAAATCTGTGGGACACAACAAAGGCAGTCCTGAGAGGAAAATATATAGTGATACAAGCCTATCTCAAGAAACAGGAAAGGTCTCAGATACACAACCTAACCCTACACCTAAAGGAGCTCGAGAAAGAACAACAAAGAAAGCCTAAACCCAGCAGGAGAAGAGAAATAATAAAGATCAAAGCAGAAATCAATGAAATAGAAACCAAAAAACCAATAGGACAAATCAATGAAACTAGGAGCTGGTTCTTTGAAAGAATTAATAAGATTGATAAACCCCTGGCCAGACTTATCCAAAAGAAAAGAGAAAGGACCCAAATAAATAAAATCATGAATGAAAGAGGAGAGATCACAACTGAATGTTTATAGCAGCAATGTCCACAATAGCCAAGTTATGGAAAGAACCTAGATGTCCATCAACAGATGAATGGATAAAGAAGAAGTGGTATATATATACAATGGAATACTATGCAGCCATCAAAAGAAATGAAATCTTACCATTTGCGACGACATGGATGGAACTAGAGCGTATTATGCTTAGCGAAATAAGTCAACTGGAGAAAGACAACTATCACATGATCTCCCTGATATGAGGAAGTGGAGATGCAACAGGGGTGGGAGTTAAGGTGGTAGGAAAAGAAAAAAAGATGGGATCGGGAGGGAGACAAACCAAAAGAGACTCTTAATGTCATAAAACAAACTGAGGTGGGTTGGGGGGAGAGGGGTTGGGAGAGGGTGGTGGGGTTACATTATATGTTTAAATAAAGCTTAAATAAAAATAAAAAATTTAAAAAAAGAATGGGTAATGAGACACAGTATTTGTCACTAACAAATTTGCTCAACAATACAAAAAAAAAGAATAGCTATTATGCAGAAAACAAACAAAACACATACACACAAGAAATAACAAATGCCAGCAACAATGTGGAGAAATGGAAACTCTTGACACTGTTGGTAGGAATGTAAATTGGTTCAGCCACTACTGAAACAGTATGGAGTTTGCTCAAAAAATGAAAAATAGAACTACCATATAATCCAGCAATCTCACATGTGGGTATATTTCTGGACAAGATGAAATTACTATTTCAAAAAGTTATCTTCACTCCCATGTTTATTGAAGTATTATTCACAATAGCTAAGATGTGGAAACAACCTAAGTCAATCTACGTGTCCCTCAATGGATGAATATATATATGCCATACATATTCATTATACATATATATGTATACACACATATATACATATATAAACACATATTTCATACATCTATGTGTGTGTGTTTGTATATGTGTGTGTGCACCATAAAAACAGGAAACCCCACCATTTGCAATAACATGAACAGAACTTGAGAACATTATTCTTCTAAGATAAATAAGTCAGAGAAAGACAAATACTGTACAATCTCTCCTATGTGTGGAATCTAAAAGCATCAAACTCATAGAAACAAGTAGAATAGGAGCACCTGGGTGGCTCAGTCATTAAGTGTCTGCCTTTGGCTCAGGTCATGATCCCAGGGTCCTGGGATTGAGCCCCATGTCAGGCTCCCTGCTCAGCAGGAAGCCTGCCTCTCCCTCTTCCACTCCCTCTTCTTGTGTTCTCTCTATTGCTCTCTCTTTGTGTCAAATAAATAAATAAAATCTTTTAAAAAAAAAGAAAAGAAACAAGTAAAATAGTGCTTGCCAGGGGTTGAGAAATGCTGATAAAGAGCATAAATTCAGTTATAAGGTACATAAAATCTGGGAATCTAATGTATAGCATTATGATTATGGTCAAAATACTATATTATATATTTGAAAGTTGTTATCAGAGTATAGCTTTAATGTTCTCACCACCACAACAAAAACATAAGGTGGTAATTACGTAAGATAAAGGATATATTAGCTAACCTTATTGCAGTAAACATTTTGCAAAATATACATATATAAAATCATCACATCATACACCTTAAACTTACACAATGTTGAATGTCAACTCTATCTCAATAAAGTAGAAAAAGTGGGGGAAAGCAGAAAAGCAGAAAAGCACAGGTATAGGTCATAGCTCATGCACAGGCTCACTAAAGACTGAGATGTGATCATAAAATTTTAGAATACTTCCCCTCTTCCCACAACATACCACCACATCAACAGGGCCCCTGTATGACAGAAAATTGCAACTGAGAGTAGTGCATGACTCCTTATTTAAGAAGGATTATCAAAGGAAATCCAAAGACAACAGAGGAGACAAAACCAAGCACATTAGAGGAAATTTTAACCTCTGATGCCTACAGCTAGATTTAAAAACAGCTTCTATGTAAATGAAACAGTAAAAAACAACTCCTGACAAGAAAATAAAAATTCACAGGAAAGGCCTATTTACTCCATTTCCTTTTACCTGATACAATATGTCCAGCTTTCAGAAAATTTTACAGGATATGTTAAAGGAAATAAAGACAGAGCAAACATTAGAACCAAATTCAGATATGACAGAGATATTGGAATTACAGTACTTAGAATTTAAAATAATTAGCATTAATATACTAAGGGCTATAATAAAAAGGTGGAGAACACACAAGAGATTGGTAATGTAAGCAGAGACATAGAAAATCTAAGAAAGGGTTAAATGGTAATACTAGAGATGAAACCCAAATAAATTGTATATGTTTTTTTTTCTTAAGACAAAAACCCTAACAACAAAGCAAATGTTTTCTCCAATTCTCCCAAGAAAATTTGCTTACCATAGAGTGACTACTGCAATTGCTGCAACACAATCAATTGGAATTTGAATCTTCCATGAATTTGAAGATATGATGAAAAAGAAGCAATGCAAGCAAAACCTACCCTTAACAAAAATCTAAAATGACGAACCTGAGATACAAAAACCTCTTTCATTCCTCTTCTCTTGATAGGCAAAAGTTTTGAAAAAGTCATCTTTGTAAAAAGGCTTTAGATCCACAATGATTTGTTGTAAGTATATAACAAGATTTTGTTCTTTATCTTCTTCTGCTACTGATATGGTAATTATTTCAGGTGATAGATGTAACCTTCAAGATTTCATTAAGTGGGGTGGCCCAGTAACCTGGACTGCGTGGCCAAGTCAGTTGAGCATCTGACTCTTGGTTTTCCGCTCAGGTCATGATCTCAGGGTTGTGGGAGTGGGCCCCTCTTCTGGCTCTATGCTCAGTGTGGAATCTGCTTGTCCCTCTCCATCTGGTCCTCCTGCTTGGGCTCATTCTCTCTGTCTCTGTCTCTCTCTCAAACAAACAAATAAATAAATTTTAAAATACTAAAAAAAGATTTCATTAAGTAATGTCTGACAATTCACAGTGCTATTTGTAGAAGAAAAACCAAATACTTAAGGATGTGAACAAGAATACAGCAATCTGTTATCAGGCTTGGCACTTCCAGATTTGAGTAGAATCTATGTGATTGATCACTATGTACTCACTGAAAAAGTTGGCCAAATGTTTTATTTGGGAAGAAAACATTCCAGGCAGAGGGGAAAACCTAGAGCAAAGTTAAAAAGAAGGGACGCCTGGGTGGCTCAGTTGGTTAAGCGGCTGCCTTCGGCTCAGGTCATGATCCCAGTGTCCTGGGATCGAGTCCCACATCAGGCTCCTTGCTGGGCAAGGAGCCTGCTTCTCCCTCTGCCTCTGCCTGCCTCTCTGTCTGCCTGTGCTCGCTCTCTCTCTCTAACTAATAAATAAATAAAATCTTTTGAAAAAAGTTAAAAAAGAAGATATGTTCTTGATTTGTTCAAGGAATAGCACAAAGGATAGTGTGGCTAGAGCTGAGAAAGGATGATCAGTAGTGCAGTAGGAAATGAGGTCATGATGGTAATGGGAGAAGCAGATAATTTGGACTTTGCTACAGTAAGGCTTTGCCTTGTATTCTGATTGAAATGGGAATCTAGTATTTCTCTTTTCAGGATGGGAGTGATATAGCTAAAGTCAGCCTGGCTGCCATGTTGAAAATGTAATTCAGGGAGGAAAGGGTAAAGGCAGAAAGATATAATAAGAGGTTATTTCAGTAATCCCAATGAGAGATTATGATGACCTTGGGCATGGTGGTAGCATTTGTGAGTGAGATTCTTATGTGTTTCTTTTAAAGATTTTTATTCATTTGAGTGAGCAAATGAGAGCATGAGCAGGGGGGAGAGACAGAGGGAGAGGGAGAAATAGACTCCCCATTAAGCAGGGAGCCTGATGCAGGACTTGATCCCAAGACCATGAGATCATGACGTGAGCTGAAAGCAGATGTTTAACTGACTGAGCCACCCAGGTGCCCCCCAAATAGTGAGATTCTTGGTATTTTTTCAACTTTGAAAACTTCAGATCTATAGAGAACTTGCAAAAATCGGTCAATGAACATTCATATATCCTTCACTTATATTTACTAGTTGTTAACACCACATTCTCTCTCTCTATATGGAGATATCTATATATCTATGTCTATATTTGTTTATGTGTATTTGATATATGTATACATATGTATGAAATATATAGAGAGAAATAGAAAAGTAAGACATTAAATGATTTTTATAATGTTACATGAATTTTACAAATGTTAAGCCATTTTATAGTCAGTTGAAGACATCATACTTTATACTGCGATACTTTGTATCTATTTCCCAAGAACAAAGACATACTGTGATGGTTAATTTTTTTGTGTCAGTTTGACTAGGCCATGGAGTGCCCACATATTTGGTTAAACATTATTCTAGTAGGTCTGTGAGGAGTTTCCGAATGAGTTAACATTTGAACTGATAGACTGAGAAAAGCAGATTTCTTTCACTATTGTGGGCAGGCTCATCCGATCTTATGTTATTCCAATCTTAAAGATAGTGCATATGAAATTTCTATATCCAATGTAATTTATGCTATAGTTTTTAATATATAGTTTTTCAAGAAAATAAATATTCCTAAGAGTTATTTTTAATTAGAATTATGTATTTAACTTTACTGAATACTGTAGTGGGTTGATCAGTGGCCCTTCAAAAGATATATCCATGTCCTAATATGTGTACCCTCTGAATGTTACCTTATTTTGAAAAAAAAAGACTCTGCAGATGTAATTAATTAATCACCTTAGAATATCCTGGGTTACATAGGTGGACTCAAAATTCAATAGCAAGTGTTCTTATAAGACAGAAGAAAATATAGAAAAGAAGAGAGCCATATAAAGGTGGAGGGAGAGACTGGAGCAATGGAGCCAAAAGGAATGCCAGAATAGAGCCACCAGGACCTGGAAGAGGTAACTATGGATTCTCCCTTAGAGTCTCTAGAGAAAGTGAACCATTGCTAACACCTTTAATATCACAGTGTGGCCTCTAGAACTGTGAGTTAATAAATTTCTGTTTTTTAAAGCCATCAAGTTTGTGGTAATTTGTTACTGTAGCCCTGGGAAATTAATACAGATGCTTTTATGCATTGTATGGTTTTTATTATTTAGTTTGTTTTTAATTGGGAGCATATTCATAGGGAAAATCATGTGTTTACAATGTTATTGGAAGGCTTTATCTAGTATGTTGCACAACCCCTCCAAAAAAAACCTCCAAAAAACCCCACTAACCACAAAAAGAGGGCTTACTAGTAAAATTATTTCTTTTTTAAAAATATTTAATTTATTTATTTAAGAGAGCAAGAGAGAGAGAATGTGTGTGCCAGCATGCACAAGGCCATCTCCTGAACAGGGAGCCTGATGTAGGGCTCAGTCCCAACAACCTGGGATCATGACCTGAGGCAAAGGCAGACACTTAACTGACTGAGCCGCCAGGCACTCAGTAAAATTATTTCTGCTAAGAATGCCATTAGAAGCATACCAATCTACTTCTGAAGCTTCTTCTATTTGTCACAACAACATTTGAACCCCAAATTCTGAAGAAAGTCCACTAAATATGTGATCCACCAGTTAAGGAATAAGATTAAGAAATAATACAGTTGAACTCAAGTCCTCTATTTTCAGAATTGATTGAAAATATGAGGGACGCCTGGGTGGCTCAGTTGGTTAAGCAGCTGCCTTTGGCTCAGGTCATGATCCCAGCGTCCCGAGATCGAGTCCCACATCGGGATCCTTGCTCAGCAGGGAGCCTGCTTCTGCCTCTGCCTCTGCCTGCCACTCTGTCTGCCTGTGCTCTCTCTCTCTCTCTCTCTAACAAATAAACAAAATCTTAAAAAAAAAAAAAAGAAAATGTGAAAGCATGCTTGAGAGGTGTTAGGTAACTCCAAAGGAATATTTTATCCAAAGTTTTATCTATGACAATGACCGCTTACAGACATTTAAAAATTAATTCATATGCTTACAGTATTACTAGAATGGTTTAACTGATAACATCTGCATAAGTAATATCATAAATCTAACCTTTTTCTCAAAACTAAGAAAATTTTCTCTAAAAATGGTATAATCATAAAGAATATGGAATGTACTTCAGTAATGTGTATCAATTTACTCAACATAAGAAAACTCATAGTGGTGGAAAACACAGTGAAAGTAATGTGAGAAGATGTTTAAATTTAATTCTGTCCTTACCAATATAGAGAATTCATATAGGGTGAAATTTTATAAATGTTAAGAATTTGAGAACATCAGGAGCTCCTGAGTGGCTCAGTGGGTTAAGCCTCTGCTTTCAGCTCAGGTCTTGATCTCAGGGTCCTGGGATTGAGCCCTGCATTGGGCTCTCTGCTCAGCAGGGAGCCCGCTTCCCGCCCCCCCCCAACTTCTGCCTGCCTCTCTGCCTACTTGTGATCTCTGTCTGTCAAATAAATAAATAAACTCTTAAAAAAAGAATTTGAGAACATCAATATTTGTGTGGATAATTTAGTCACCACCAGAAGACGCATACTGGTGAGAAAGTCATGAATATAAGGAATGTAGGAAGGTCTTTAGAGCTGAGTTTTCACAAACCAGCAAATTCATATTGCAGATAAGCTCTATGAATATTAGTAACGTAGAAAGCCTTTACTGTGTGTGAACAAGTTACTTAACATCAAGAAATTACACTGACAAGAAACCTGGTGAATGTACAAAATGTGGCATGATGTTTAAACTTAATTCAGTCCTTACTAAATATTAGAGAATTCATACTGGTGAGATTTTTTTT
>RCUC01149520.1:0-47787 GCA_003697995.1 Taxidea taxus jeffersonii
GGGGGGTGTGTGGCGGTGTGCCAAGACAGTTGCTGTGAAGAGCCACTTTCCAGACAGGGAAGCTGAGGCTTGGGGAGGTTCTGTGTAGTGTGTGCAGCATGGTGAAGCTGAGAAGCGACTGGCCCTGAGGCAGTGTCTAGGTCAGCTGGCTCAGCCTTTCCACCACCGAGTAAGCACCCACTAGCTCCTAGCCAGGCATCCGGAGCCACTGGGGCCTGTGGCCCCTCCCTCCTTCTGTATAGAACTGTTGTTCTCCTGGCCCAACCCCAACCATGGGGGGCGGGCCTCACGTCTGTGGGGCAGCCTAGTGCCCTGCTTTCTCCCTGCTCTGGTCTTTGGTGTCAGACATTGCGCCAGGTGCCAGGGATGCGGAGGAGACTAAGATATAGTCGCCGTCCTAAAGGAGCTTGCAACCTGGTGGGAGAAACAGAGGCGAAAACAGATAAAAGACCATATAATGTGCTAAGTGCTGGGCTGGAAGGATGCCCAGGAATTGTGTTACAGGGGTGCAGAGGACAGGAAGGAGAAGAGTTGAGGAAGGCTTCCAAGAAGTGGTGACATCTCGAGTTTGGCCTTGAAGGCTAAATTGAATCTTCCCAGTGGAGAAGTGTAGGAAAGCTCTTCTGCTTATTAAAACAGAGACAAGAGCAAGGCCATAGGAAACCACTTGCTGGACACAGGAACTCTGGGTGGGAGGGCGGTGCTGGGGCCCTCGCTTACTGCCCTCTCCCTCCACCTTCCCTACAGCGGTGCCATCTCCCCCCCGGGGTGTGATCTCCAACGTGAATGAGACCACACTGATCCTCGAGTGGAGCGAACCCCAGGACCTGGGGGGCCGTGATGATCTCCTATACAACGTCATCTGCAAGAAGTGCCGTGGGGGCCCCGGGGCTGGGGGCACCTCAGCCTGCTCTCGCTGCGATGACAATGTGGAGTTTGTGCCTCGGCAGCTGGGCCTGACTGAGCGCCGGGTGCACATCAGCCATCTCCTGGCTCACACGCGCTACACCTTTGAGGTGCAGGCCGTCAACGGGGTCTCCGGCAAGAGCCCTCTGCCTCCCCGCTATGCGGCCGTGAATATCACCACCAACCAGGCCGGTGAGGAGGGGGCGCAGGAGGTTAGGGCCTGGGTTGTTTCCTCCCACACAGAACTTTGGTTGCCCAGGGCCTGCCAGCAGACCACCGGGGGTCCCCTGGGCACCAGGTCCTGGGGAGCCCATTGTGAGCCCCTGCCCCATCTTCCTTCAGCCCCGTCCGAAGTGCCTACACTCCATCTCCACAGCAGTTCAGGCAGCAGCCTGACCCTGTCCTGGGCACCCCCAGAGCGGCCCAATGGAGTCATCCTGGACTATGAGATGAAGTACTTTGAGAAGGTCAGATCCTTGAGGGGCAGGAGGAGGCCTTGGGGTGAGAAGAGGTCCCCCAGATGGTGTCAGGGGCCCTGGGGAGCCAGGTCTTGGGTACTGAGGCAGCCACAGGTGGGCCCTGGTGGGTGGCTACTGGGCCTCAGGGCCGCTGAGGTGCTTCATCTCTCCTGGTGTCGCAGAGTGAGGGCATTGCCTCCACGGTGACCAGCCAGAAGAACTCGGTGCAGCTGGACGGGCTGCGGCCTGACGCCCGCTATGTGGTCCAGGTGCGAGCCCGCACTGTGGCCGGCTACGGGCAGTATAGCCGTCCGGCTGAGTTTGAGACCACAAGCGAGAGAGGTACATACCCCACTGCTCCTGTTCCCGCCTGCCTCTGACTCTCTGTTTCTCCACTTACCCAGTTTCCTCCCTCCCGGTCTCTAGGCTCCGGTGCCCAGCAGCTCCAGGAGCAGCTTCCCCTCATCGTGGGTTCTGCCACGGCTGGCCTGGTCTTCGTGGTGGCTGTTGTGGTCATTGCTGTCGTCTGTCTCAGGTACTCCTGGGCCTGGCTTGCCATGGGCTGGCAAGAGCTTCCCTGGAATACCCTAGAGCTTATGTGCCACAGAGGCCCTTGGTGGGCCCTCCTCACTGCCGAGGCCCTCTCCAGTCCACACCCCTGGCCTGATCCCCAGCAGATCCCCTTGGGGACCGAGTCCACTGAGCCTTTGCCCAGAGACCCAGGAGGCACCTCCTCACTGTTGAGGCCCTCTCCAGTCCACACCCCTGGCCTGATCCCCGGCAGATCCCCTTGGGGACCGAGTCCACTGAGCCCTTTGCCCAGAGACCCAGGAGGCACCAGGCCCTCCCCAGCATGCCCTGCCCCTCCTGTGAGCCCAAGGGTCCCCTGAACAGAGGGGAGTTGTTGGGCTTGTCTCAGGCTGCCCCCCCCTCCTCCAGGAAGCAGCGGCACAGCTCTGACTCGGAGTATACAGAGAAGCTGCAGCAATACAGTGAGTTGCTCTCTTCATCCTGGTCCTGTGCCCCCCCCCGCCCCCCATCGCACCCCCAAGTTCCCCTGGTTACTGCAGGGTTGGAGATACCCTTTGCCCTGCCTGGGATTTCATCCCTCATACTCCTTTTCTGGATAGCCTTTCCTGCTTCCACTCAAGTGCCCTTTCCTGAGCCCCCACCTCCCTCCTGCCAGCCTCAGAGATGCATAAGAGGTGACCCCTTTCCTCAAAGGCAGCTAATCCTAGGAGAAAGACAAGATATGTACACACAGAAAAAAATGAGAAAACAGTTTGGTGTTAAGCTGGGTGTTCCTGTTACAAAGGGTGGTAAAAGTTCAGAAAAGAGGAAGCCTTCCTGGAAGTGGCGGCCTTGGGCTGAGCTGAGCCAGGCGGGTTGAGCAGGGTTTAGAGAAGTGGGGGAGAGCATTCCTGGCTACAGGAGCCTCTTGAAGGTAGTGGGTGGGGTGGGGAGAGTGCCCGACTGTGGGGGCAGTGAGAAGACTGGTTTGACAGCTGCATGGGAGTAAGGCTGGGTGGTTGTGGCCAGTCCTTGAAGGGTCGTGAAACGCAGGCAGAGGAGTTTGGACTTGACTCCACCATAGGTAATCCGAAAGGCTCTCAAGCTGGGGAGTGATACAATGTGAGTATTGTTTTAGGGAGACAGGTATGCAGGATAGATTGGTGGGAAAAGTCCAGAGGCAGAGAGCCCAGCTGGGAGACTATTGCAATAGTCTGAGTGTTGAAGGCCTGGATAAGGTCGGGGCAGTGGGAATGAGAGAGGGATGAATCCGAGAGATGTTTTCACATAAGGGATGAGGGAGAAAGAAGACTAAGAATCCTAGGTGTCTAGCCTTTATGGTCACTAGTTCTCATGGAGGGAACGGTGAATGGGTGGGGAAGGGGCGAGTTGGGACTCCAGCAGGGAGGAATACTGAGCAGACTTAGGAGGGAGGGTGTGAAATGTGTTCCCATCAGGGATGGGGAAGGTGCAATATCCCTCACTGTCCCCCATCCCAGGCCAAAGCTCTGGCCCCTCTCATGCCCACCTTTAATTCTTCTAGTTGCTCCTGGAATGAAGGTTTACATTGATCCTTTTACCTATGAGGACCCTAATGAGGCTGTGCGAGAGTTTGCCAAGGAGATCGATGTATCCTGTGTTAAGATCGAGGAGGTGATTGGAGCTGGTGAGTCCCCTAGGGCACAGTGGGGAGGAGAGGCTGGCGGGGGGCAGGGGATGTTACCCCAGGGAGGGGCCGGCATGCACTGCATATAGGGCCAATCCTAGAAGCCACTTCCTACCTGTGCCCTCTGCCCTGCAGGGGAATTTGGGGAAGTGTGCCGGGGTCGGCTGAAACAGCCCGGCCGTAGGGAGGTGTTCGTGGCCATCAAGACGCTGAAGGTGGGCTACACCGAGAGGCAGCGGCGGGACTTTCTCAGTGAGGCGTCCATCATGGGTCAGTTTGACCACCCCAACATAATCCGACTAGAGGGCGTGGTCACTAAAAGCCGGCCGGTCATGATTCTCACCGAGTTCATGGAGAACTGCGCCCTGGACTCCTTCCTCCGGGTACGAGCCAGCCCCTCGCCCTTCTCCCCCTGCTGCTCCAGAGAGCTGCCTCAGGCAGATCACCCCCTCCGACAAGGCCAGACAGACCCTACCCTCTTCAGGTCTGCAACTATTTACTGAGGTAGCCTGGTGCAGGGGAGCAGCCGGGTTCTCAGAGCCAGAAAGACTGAAGTTCTCATCCCGACTCTGCCCTCTACTGCCTGTATGACTTCAGGCTTTCCTTAACCTCTCTGAGTCTGAGCTGCCTTGGTTATAAAATGAGTGGTGAGAGCTCTTTGGATCCTTACCGGGGTTCAGTGGGATGTTGTATACAGATACCTGCCACACAGTGGGCCACTTACTTCCAGTGGTCTCTGCACATAGTCACAGGGATAGGTGAGGCGTGGTCTCCGAGGACTTAGAGAGGGTAGGTGGAGGCACAGATGGGCGGGCACGAAGGTCTTGGGAGGGCCCTGGGCCAGTAGGGAGGTGATGGGCCCACCTGAGCCTACTTGTTGGTTCCAGCTCAACGACGGACAATTCACAGTCATTCAGCTGGTGGGCATGCTGCGGGGCATTGCTGCCGGCATGAAGTACCTGTCCGAGATGAACTATGTGCACCGAGACCTGGCTGCCCGCAACATTCTGGTCAACAGCAACCTGGTCTGCAAAGTTTCAGACTTCGGCCTCTCCCGGTTCCTGGAGGATGATCCCTCCGATCCTACCTACACCAGCTCCCTGGTACAGGAAGCAGCTGGGAGGGAGACCGGGGGCGGGGCCGACCAGGCAGGGGCTTGGGGCTGGGGAGCAGCCCCGAGTCATAGGGTGAAGGGCATGTGCCCCCCCCACCAGGGCGGGAAGATCCCCATTCGCTGGACTGCCCCAGAGGCCATAGCCTATCGGAAGTTCACCTCTGCTAGTGATGTCTGGAGCTATGGAATTGTCATGTGGGAGGTCATGAGCTACGGAGAGCGACCCTACTGGGACATGAGCAACCAGGATGTGAGTGGGGTCAGCCAGAGTGGCCGGGTAGGTGGGGGTCAGCTGGGGAGCAAGGTGGTGGCTCACTCGAGGTTTCCCTGTTCTTGCCTCAGGTCATCAATGCTGTGGAGCAGGATTACCGGCTACCCCCACCCATGGACTGCCCCACAGCCCTGCACCAACTCATGCTGGACTGCTGGGTGCGGGACCGGAACCTCAGGCCCAAATTCTCCCAGATTGTCAACACCCTGGACAAGCTCATCCGCAATGCTGCCAGCCTCAAGGTCATCGCCAGTGCCCAGTCTGGGTCAGTGTCTCTGCCTCTATTCCCACCCTGCTTCTGGAGACTGATTTATTTGTTTGAGAGAGAGAGAGAGAGCATACGTGAGCAGGGGGAGGGGCAGAGGGAGAGGGAGAAAGAGAGAATCTCAAGCAGACTCCCTGCTGATCGTAGAGCCCAACATAGGGCTCCACCTCACCAGCCCAAGATCATGACCTGAGCCAAAATCAAGAGTCAGATGCCTGACCAACTGAACCCCCCGGGCACCCCGTGTTCCCACTCCTGCCCCTGCTTCCCTTGCCATTAGGATTCACTGAGTCTCTCTTCTTGCCACAGCATGTCACAGCCCCTCCTGGACCGCACGGTCCCAGATTACACGACCTTTACCACAGTTGGTGACTGGTTAGATGCCATCAAGATGGGGCGCTACAAGGAGAGCTTTGTCAGTGCAGGATTTGCGACCTTTGACCTGGTGGCTCAGATGACTGCAGAGTGAGTGTGCCTCAGATTTGGAAGGGCTGGGCAGGGGGCGCTGAACAGGGCCCTGAGTCGGGGGCAGGAGGGGAAGGACTGACCGTGCCCTTGGTCCGTCTGCAGAGACCTGCTCCGGATCGGGGTCACCTTAGCTGGCCATCAGAAGAAGATCCTCAGCAGTATCCAGGACATGCGGCTGCAGATGAACCAGACACTGCCCGTGCAGGTCTGACACCTGACTCCCACGGGGTGGGTGCCCCCCAAGGACTGTGCAGGGACTCTGACCAGCCGGCTGGACTTTTGGACTTTTGGATGCCTGGCCTTAGGCTGTGGCCCAGAAGATGGAAGTTTGGGGAAGGCCCAAACTGGGACTTCTCCTCCAGGCCTGTGCTCCCTCCCCAGGAAGTGTGCCCCAAACCTCTTCATATTGAAGATGGATTAGGAGAGGGGGTGATGACCCCTCCTCAAGCCCCTCAGGGCCCAGGCCTTCCTGCTCTCCAGTGGGGGATCCCCAGCACCTCAGACTTCACTGTTCTTCAGTGCTGGAGGTCCTGGTAGGGTCAGGTGGAGGATAAGCCTAGGTTCTATAGGGCCCAGCCCTGGCAGGGGTCTGGCCCCCCAGGTAGGCAGAGTAGTCCCTCCCTCAGGAACTGGAGGAGGGGACTCCGGGAATGGGGAAATGTGAGACCCCATCCTGAAGCCAGCTGGCGCCTCCAGTTTGCACAGGGACTTGTTCTGGGGGTTGAGGGCCCTGCCCCACCCCCACCCTTGGTGCTGTCATAAAAGGGCAGGCAGGGGCAGGCTGAGGAGTAGCCCCTTGCCCCCCAGAGACTGACTCTCAGAGCCAGAGTTTGGATGTGTATGTGAGTGTGTGTGTGTGTGTGTGTGTGTGTGTCTGTGCACGCACTGGCCTGCACAGAGAGCATGGGTGAGTGTGTAAAAGCTTGGCCCTGTGCCCTGCAGTGGGGCGAGCTGGGCTGTCAGCAGAATAAAGGCAATAAGATGATTCTCTTGCCCTTCTCTTTGCACCTCCCAAGGCGGGATTCCCTCATACCCTCGGATTCATAGTCCCTCAGTGCCAGCCCCCTTCAGAATTCCTTGGAGTCTTTGGGAGACCAGATCCAGGCCTTTCTAGGTTCACCTTCCCTTTGGTGCTTCAGCCTTATTGCATCTAACTTCTGGGAAGTGGGCAGTAACAGGAGAGCCAGCTGCCCCAGAGTCCTTCCCGCTGAGGCCCAGGTGTTCCCAGGGTCAGGGCAGATGCTTCCCAGCCTGCTGGTGTTTTATGGAGTCCTTTTGCACCCATTGTCTCTGAGGGAGCTTAAGGGGTGGGGGGCCAAGTGACCTTGGGACACAAGGGCCGAGAGCCGACACTGGTGTTCAGATGCTGAGGCTAGCCCCTTTGAGCAAGCATCAGCCCAGAAGTGCTGCTCCTCTTCACTGAGCGCTTACTATGCTGCTGGCACTGGGCTAAAATGCTCCATTGATACATGGATCTTTTTTAATCTCACAACAACCAGCCAGGGACGGAAGTATTTTTATCTCTTTTTTACAGAGGAGGAAAGGGAGAGGTTAAGTAACTTGCCCAAAGTCGCTGAGCCAGTAAGTGAGGCCTGGGGCTGGGATTCCCACCCAGAGACTGCCTTGCACACTTGAAAGGTTCGGAGGATAAATAACAAGAACCAGGAAGAGGATTAGGAAAACAGCTTCTGGAAATGTCAAAGGAGAAATCATGGGGGGGCCTTCAGAGTCCCCTTGGATACAGAAACACACCGGATTGGTTGGGGGCGGGGATTGGGGGGGCAAGCGCAGGCCTTTTTCCCTGTGTCAGGAGGGACCCTCCAGGCAGTAAACCTTTTCTGGGCGTGGAACGTGTTTCCAAGTACCCGCATACCCTAAATTAGAGGGTCTGGGCCAGCCCCGGTAGGGGGAGGGGCGTGGGTAAAGTCCGGTAGATCTCGGGGTTCACGCCTCGCGGCCCCGCACAACTCCCAGTCATCTGGCAGCAGAGTTCCGGGCGCGGGAGGTAGCCCGGGGCTGGCGCCGCCGCAGGCTAGGAGGCGCGGGGCAGCTACTTCGGGCGCAAAGGAGCAGGCCTGCGTGGCCCGAGCTCGGAGGCTGTGGCTTCGTGCAGCGCCTGGGCGCCTGGGCGACTGCCCTTCTACCCGGGAGCGGGGGCAGGGGAGCGGACAGCGCGCGCTGGGGGAGTCCCTGGCGCGGTCACGGCCCTGCGGCTGCGCGCTCCGCGTCTCCCGCTCCTTAGTATTCCCCGCACGGAGCAGAGTGCTGCGCTGCAGAGGCTGGCCCGGGGGGAGGGGCGCCCCCCGGGGCGGAGCGAGAGGGTAGGGAGGGGTGTGGGCACGGAGCTCCTCTGCCGAGCCCTCCTGCCTGGGCTGGGAACTGCTGCGGGCGGGGACGGTGCGCGGTCCGATGTGGCCTTGGGCCCAGGCGCCGGAGCTGTCAGCGGCGCGAGGTGTCACGGGCGTCCTGGGGAGGGGACGAGGCGCTGAGTGGCGTCCTGCACACCCCGCGTCGCATTCCCAGGCCGAAGGTTCAGATAAAGAGGAGGGGCGCTCCAAGCGCCTGCTCAAGTGGCCACTTCCTGCTCCTGAGGCTCCGAGGTGAGGGAGGGCCGGTGGCGCGAGGCTCCTGCACTGATCCCCTCAACCCCCTACTCCGTCTCTTTAACACTGTTAGCGGGAGTCTGGGATGGGGACTCCCACCGAAAGGGTAAGGAATCGCCATCTACTGGGTCCGGAGGGCAGGATGGTGGATGTCGAGTGCCCACCCCCACAGCGGCACAAAGGCTGGCACTTGGTGTGTCCGCCCCAGGGCGAAGATTTCGAGGGAGGTCTTGAATCCAGAAATCCGGGCGGGGTAGGTAAGGTATTCTGTTGGTTGTGCCCTGTGCAGCTCATCGCAGGTTCCTCCCTCCAAGTGCGTTCTGATTTGTACTCCCCTGCGTGCACACCTTTCTCCTTTCACTTAACCGCTGGAACAGTAGACAGGGGCACACTACACTTACCCACCCCATACCCACAGCAGGTCCCCAAGTCACCTCCTTCATTCAGCATCACAGATTCACACGTCCTCAATCGCAAGACCCTCCTGTCCCTACCTCCCAACCTACACCGGCTAGAGCTTCCATGACTGAGAAGAGGCAGGTGGTGGGGTGGGGGTGGGGGGAGGATGCAAAGACCAGAAGCACTGAAACTACTTTCTTGAAGGCACCCCATTCTTGAAGGTGCACTCCTACCTGGGCCACCTAACCCAGCTAACCTGTGTCTCAGTGGGGTTTGGGATGAGTCCTCAAGACCTCTGCACAGGAGTGCAAGAAGGGGTGGGGAGTGGTTAGTGCAGAGAAAGAATAAGGGTACTCGGGAGGGGTCTGGCTTTTCTGTGGGCAGATCAGGAATGAGAGGTAGAGAGGTCTTAATCTGCCCAGTCTTCATTACACACTCTTGGGGGCAGAAAATTAGATCTTCAGAGTTAGTGCTTAAAGAGGGACGGCAGTGGAGCGTAGGGGGTAGTATTGAGGCTGGGGGAGGAGCAACTCTGGCAAACCTCCCTTTAGGCCATCTACCCCAGAGGGGAAGTTGCAGCCCCCCAAATGACCCATTTCATGCCTAAACTGTGCCTAAACTCAGAGTACAGACAGTTAGGGAAAGTAGGCTGTCCTCAGCACTTGACAGTATCCCACTCCTCCAGGGTGGCCCCAGGGAGAGGGACCTGCACAGCAGCCCCTAGATCTAAGCTGGTGTGGCCAGACTGTGAATTAGAACCTGGGGTGACCAGGGGATAGTGAGTGGGAAGGGCTGCAGATTTAGAGTCAAAGCCCAGCTTCCTAGTCTGTGACCTTGGACAGGTTGACCTCTCTGTGCCTCAGTGCCCTCATCTGTAAGAAGGTATAGTAATCATTCCAACTTCATGAGATTGTTAGTGAATAAATGTAAAAAGTGTGCCAAGATCATGGGATGTACTAAAAAGTATCAGCTAATATTCCCATTAGTAGTTTAAAAGTTAAAATTAGAAGTTTAAATAAAATATAGGAAAAGAAAAAAATATATAGGAAAATGCTAAATGGTGCTTGATGCATACACAGCAGGAATCAAATAAACCAAGGCACTTGGGGGAAATCCACTGATCCCTTTGTATTCACAGGGTGCTGGACATTTTGCTGCAGGCTTACTTAGCCCAGGCCCTGGCCCACTTCCTGGGATGGGGCTGCTGGGGCCTGGGTGGTTTGAAGGCCGTGAGGGTACAGAAACTTAAGGGGGTAGAGAATGCAGCAAGTTGTAGAGGGAACTTGTTTCCTGCATTTCTATTCTGTTCTTTTCTTTTCTTTAAGATTATTTATTGATTGATTGATTGATTTGACAGACAGAGATCTCAAGTAGGCAGAGAGGCAGATGAGGAGGAGGGCGGGGAGGGGGGCGGGGAGGGGGGGCTGGTAGCAGGCTCCCTGAGGAAGCGGACAGTCTGATGCAGGGCTCAATCTCAGGACCCTGGGATCATGATCTGAGCCTAAGGCAGAGGCTTTAACCCACTGAGCCACCCAGACGCTCCTGCATTTCTTTCCTTAGTACACTGATCCCAGGTCTGGCTGGGGGTGGAGGGTTCCTTCTCTCCAATATTCACTCATTCTTCGAATATTTGCTGGATATCTACTATGTGCCAGGTGTTGTGCTGGGCACTAGGAATTGGTGATGAGCAAAATTAGAGACAGCCCCTGCTTCAACCAGCTCAGTCTAATAGGGACATGGATGCTATTTACATAATCGTATGAAGAAATGCGTAAAATTACAAGTCAAGGTAAATATTAATGGGTGTGGGACGGAATCACAGCTCTAGAGACCTGACATAGTCTTGGGCCAGGCTGAGGGTCCTCTAACCAATTGTCTGGTGTGCAGGAGGGGGAGCCAGGGCCCCCATTACCAACCAAGTCCCTTTAACCTTTTGGTAACCCACTGAGGATATCTTCATTCACTCCCTCCCTCCCTCATTCATTTATTCAGTTTGGCCCTTCCATATGCCAGTCCCAGTGTATGGAGTTGAGCATATGGAGGTGAACCAGCTACAGCTTCTACTCTTTGGAGGTACCCACAGCTCAGAGGGGATCACTGATATATGAATCAGCCAGTACAATATGGTATGGTAAGTACTATAGCGAGGTAAGCACCAGGCATTGTAAGGAAGGGACTCAGCCTGGAAATTCTGTCAAAGAAGGCAACCTAAGTTAAGCCCCGGGGACTCTTAGCAGCTAGCTGGAGGCGAGAAGGGAACAGTATATGCAAAAGTCCTGGGATTCACACAAGTAGGGCAATCTAGGGGCACAGAGGCCATCCTAACTCAGAGAAGGAGGAAGAAAGGAGGTCATGGACATATGAAGTTGACTAAGCCTTCCTTTCCTCCTAATTCATCCCCAGCTAGGCCAGCTGCTTCTCACAGCCCAGAGGGCCAGTCTTGGGCACCTGATCCCAGTAGTTCTAGAACTCCACTCCTTCTGTAGCCTTCTGCTCTACCTCTTCCCTGCTGCAAGGCACACTTGTCCATGAGCATTTCTGAGTACATGATGGGTTCTACCCCCATTTCTGCAGAAGAGCTCCGAAAGGATACCTGGCTTGCCTGAGGTTGCAGAGCAAGTCAGTGGCAAAGCCAAGATCTGGATTGGCCCTAACCTGTCTACTATTCTGTGCTCTTCCCACTGCATCAGGCTACATTGGGAGAGGGCCTCGGGGAACCTAGAAGTCCTGCTTCTAGATGGCACACTCAGGCCCTTCCGGGGCCACTTCAAAGTGACACTCCCTCTGCCCCAAGGAGGGGGCTCTGCACACATGGACAAGGGCCACCTGAGCTTTCCTTCCTCAGAGAGGGAAGGAGAGAGAGGAGAGCCAGGCCCCAGGCCCTAAAGGCATCAGTCTGGAGTACAGTCTGGGAATACATAGGGTTCCACCTCAGGGTGGGGCGCAGGTCTGACAGGCAAGCAGTCTGTCCCTCCACTCTTCCTCCCTGCCCCTCTCTGTTTCTCATTAATTATTCTCATCTCATGGAGCAGGAATGAAAACAGACTCGGGATCTGGCTGAAGGCCTGCTATGACAACAGCCCAGAGGTGGCTACCCTGACCCTGACCACTGGGGGCTGGGGTAGACCCCGTTGCCCACTTTGTCTTGCTCTGATGGGAAAAGGAGAAGCAGGAGACAATTATCCCAAAGCCCTGTCCCTCCTCTAGGCACTGAACGTGGTGCAGGTGAGAGAGGTGGTAGCGGCCTGGAGGGACAAGGCAAGGGTGTGTCTGCAGGAATGTGAGGGGTACAGAAGCTGGCTTTCTCCAGACACCAGGGCCTCCCACACACCCTGCCATTCCTGCCTGCACCGCTCCCCTGTACTGTTCTCCCAGCCTCCTCTCCACTTACCTTTGAAGCCACCTTCACTACTGAATCTTCCCTTATGCTCCCTTTGACCCATCTTCACCTCCTTTGTTTTTCCTGAGCCTCATGTTCACAGTCAGGTTTCTTCTGGGACTTGGTACCTGGCCCACCAGATTCTTCTCAGCTCTAGCTTGACTTCTCACCTCTAGTGATCTTTGTTGTCATCGTTCTTCTTCTTCTAAAGTAGGCTCCATGCCCAGCGTAGGTCTGGAACTCACAAGCCCAGGATCAGGAGTGTATGCTCTACTGGCTGAGTCAGCCAGGCACCTCCACCCCCTCCAGCGATGTTCATTCCCAACTGGCCTCCAACATCACATTGAGCTACACAGGGACCCTTGTTATCATTTAGCCATCTCCAAGATTGGAAGTCTGATGTCCCAGGCTCCCACCACTTCCTCCTGTCTGCCCAGTTTTGAAATCTCTGGTCCCCAGTCCCCTACCTGGGGGTCTTCTGGGGTACACTTCTCTCCCTACCCAGCTTGGGCTATTCTCACTCCCAGACATCACCACTGCAACCACTGTGACTAATCCCTTTCGTGTTTTGTGAGTTTTTAACACAATTCTCTGAAAACAGCTAGTGCAGACTTTCCTGTACTACTCGAGAGCCCCCAGTTACACCTTCTCCCATTCTCACCTCCTAGTTTACTAAAATAATTCATCCTCTCCACAAACACCTTTGCCAGGCACTGAACCTCAGGCAAAGGAGATGAGCGAGCTGCCCTCAAGAAGCCTATGGTCCAGTGGAGGAGAAAGACAAGTGACAGGGTGACACAGAAATATTCCAGGCATTACTATTAGCTTTTGAGTGACATAATGAGAACAGTGTCATGGGAAGTGAGGTGAGACAGGTGTGGGATACGCAGGAGGACACAGTGATGGCAGCAGGAAGGCAGGGGAGGAGGCCATGGTGTAGGTCAAGGGTAATAAGGCCCTAGATGGAGACAGGGTAAGGAGGAGGTGCTGTAGAGATGACAAGGAGAAGGCAGGTGTTAGGGATCTTGCAGAGGTAAGAAGCAACATGCTTAGTGACTGGCAGGATGTGAGAGGGGAGAAGCAGAAGTCTGAGCCTGGTGATTCTGAACATTGGACACTTAGATGTACATTGGCACCATTTATAGAATCAGAAGGTATAAGAAGAACATTGTGAAGGCCAACAATGGGTTCAGTTTGAAACTTTCAAGGAGAGCTGCCCAGTAAGCCACTGTATGTGTGGACCTAGAGCTCAGGAGTGAGGTCTGAGCACGGAGGTCGGGGAGGAAGTTCAGAGAGTGGGTGAGATGGCCTCCAGAAGTTATAGAGTGAGGAGAACAGGCCAAGGTGGGCGTGTGGGGAACACATCCTCACTGCTGAACAGTGCATCCTTCCTGGTTCTCTGAGAGCTCTCATCACACTACACAGTCAATGTTCCTGTTTGGCTTCTCTGCCTTGCTGTGTGCTCCTTTCCCAGGAAGATGGGCCTGGGTCTGGTGCAAGATGGGGGCTCAGTAATGCCTGGGGGATGAATGGATAGTAGTAGCTATGTGTGGAGGGCTTATTGTGTGCAGGGCACCATTCTTAGTGTTTTACATTTAGTAATTCATATAATCTTTAGGTGAGCTCTCCATTTCCAACTCTTAGTTGAAATGTACTCTTACCATTTCCATTTTACAGGTGGGAAAGCTTGGTTAAGAGAAGTTAAGTAACTTATCCAAGAAATTGTCCACTTACAAAACCAGTAAGTGACAGAGCCAGAGCCAAGATTTGAATCCAGGTAGTCTTAGCTTCAGAACGGATTCCTACTCCCACAATATTCTGGTTCTTAAATAAAATCTTAAAATAAGAATGTCTACTATGAGTACCATTACTGAACGTTTACTGTGTTGGGCACTGTGCTGAGAACTTTATTAGGTTATTTAATTCCATATAAATAAGTTAATAGGTGAATGTATTGATGGGTGGAGTAAAATGTGTATGTATGTACGTACATTCATTCATCCATGGATGGTGTGAATGGATGAGTGAATGAATGGGTAGTTGAGAAAGTAAATGGAAGGATAGATGGAAATATGAATAAATAAGTGAATGGATATACAAATGAAGAATATTTGGGTGAATGAGTGATGGGTAGGTGAATGAAGAGATGAATGGACATGTGGCTGGATGGGTGGCTCGATGAAAGGATATGCAAGCAGGTGTGTGGGTGAGAAAATGCATGCATGGGTGGATGGATGAGTACATGAATAGACAGAAGAATGGGTGAATGGATGAGTGGATAGAAGGACGAATAGAGAGATGGAAAATCTAATGGATACACCAGCATAGAAGAGAAGTTGGAGAACTAGCTGAATGGGTGAATAGATGGATGATTAGATAAATGAAGGTGAATGGAAAGATGGGTGAATGGTAGGATGAATGAATGGGTAGACAATGGGTATATGGACGAGAGGATGAATGAATGGAAGACAACTGGATGATTAAATGGCTGAATGATTAGTTGAATGGATGGTTGGATGAATGAATGATGTTTAGGTGGTCAAATGGATGGATAGAGAAATGAATTCCTATATTTAGGGCCATGAAAGAGAACAAGAAAATACACAAATTATGACTCCTTCCTACATTTTCTCCTTAGATACACCTATGCCTTCTTCTGACCATTTCTTCCATATTGGTATATAGAATCTGTCCTGCCCTACCCACCACTCCCCTAATCCCTAATCAGGCACCAAAAGGTGGTCCTCACCTATCCACCTCCATCCCCAAGTACAGAGACATTCTGGAATGGATTCCAGCCATCCTGTTTCTTTTCCTGCTCTTCAATCTTGATGTCCAGGAAAATAACCAGCCAGGGAAAAGGCAAATGGTAATTGAGGGCTCCTCCCTCTGTCCCCTGTTGTGTCTTTAATAGGCCTAACCCTGGAGCCCCAGAGCCCAAGCAGATGCCAGGGTTGGAAGGTTGTGATTAGAATGGGAAATTAATAGGCATCACAGAACGTGTTAGGGGCACAGTGTCAGGGAGAGGTGTGTTCGGTGGGGCTGGCAGACCAGCCATATCTATTCTCAGGCAGAGAAGGGGTTTTGGGAAGAAGGAGTATCCAGGCAGACTGGAGGGAATAAGGCCTGGCTGAGTCTGAAGACAGTATCCACCTCTGAAGGCATCGATGGTAAGTCCGCAGCTCTATTAAGTGGGAACTGTGACCTTGGACAATTCACTTAGCCTTTCTGAGTCTCCTTACCTGTAAAAGGAACTAAATAACATCCACCTCACATGACCATTGAGAAGATGAAGATGATGCCAAGAGATTGTGTGGCATGTAGTAGGCCATTAACAAAATGCTTTCAAGAGGTAATGAAGTACGTAGCTTTCATTTTTTTTTCCCTGGGGAAAGATAAACTCAGGAATCTCTGTCCTGTGTCTGTTTAGGAAGAAGCGTGGGTTTGGGGGATGATTACATCATGGGTCTGGGGTCCCCATGGCTTCTGGGCACCAGCATAGCCTCATAGGAAACTCCTTGAGAAGTCTTGTCCTGTTTCCCGTCCCCACAAACTCAGGTCCTTGGAAACTTCAAAGGCCTGTGCAGAAAAAAAGAGTGTCAGGGTGCAGGTGGGAGTGAGAGCTCGCCTTGGAACCCCAGAGGAGGGGAGACCCTCCCCAAAGCTCCTGACCCTCCTTTTCTGGGCCAGGCGCCAGCAGGCAGGGCACTTGGCTCCGTGCTTAACAAAAAAGGGCTGCTTGTTGTGGAGGGTGAGTCATCATGGAGACCCTCGAATGGCCCTGGGAGGAAAGAGAGGGAGAGGGTTACTCCCCGACCCAGGAAAGGGCCTTCTCCCACAGCCAGACCTCAGTGTGGGCCACAGGGATTAAAGGAAGCCAGAAACTGGTGTTTGTACCCTTCCCTTCCCATTGCTTTATTTCACTTCTCTTGTCTCATTTGATCTCTACCGTGTTTATGTTTTCAGATAGAAGAACAGAGGCTGGGAATCTTGCCTTGGGTTTCAGAGATGTCTATGATATTGAAAAGCTGGACTTTGGACTCTGCTAGAGATGCTTTCTCCTCCTAAACTGGGCTTTCACTGGGCTTCAACACAGGACATATGAAGGGAGGAGAAGGGAATGAGTAGGTCTTGTGTTAGACTTTTTATGTTGTTTCATCCCCATAGCAGCCCTATGAGGTTGGGAGGAAGACAATATTGCCCCATTTTACAGATAAGGAAAATGAGGCTCAGAGAAAGTACTTACCCAAGATCACATGTCTAGTAAAAGAGCCTGTGTTTGAACTTGGGCTGCCTGAGACTTGATAAGAGTGGCACGTACCTTAGAGAGGGGGCCTTGAAGACAGGAAAACCATGGGGGCCTAGAAGAGGAGGCGAGAGGCTGTAGTGGCACGGGGAGCGCCTGGGCTCCCGGTTCCACGTATGGCTCCGTGCCGGGGGCCCGGTTCTGCATGCATGAAATGAAGATGATGAACGGGTGCCAACAGGGCCATACCCAACTCCAGCCCCCACCCGAGGGCTCAGGAACTGATACACCTGAACAGTAGAACAGATTGTTGGACCCAACTCAGGATCACCTCCCAGGGGAGGGGTTGGCAGGTGGTTGCTCAGCTGCCTCCGGGAGGGAGGAGGGTGGAGGATCGCCCTCCAGGCAGACCCAGACTTGGCAGCGGTGGGGGAGGGTGTAGACGTGGCAGCCTGTGGGTCAGGTGGCTGTGGCTTATGTCCTGCTGTGTGACCTTAGACAAGTTGCTGAACTTCTCTGGGTCTATAACCCTCTTTGGTAAACAAAGGGAAGAATTTTCTTCCGCCTACCTTCTTGGCCAAGGGCCTGGAGGAAGAGACCTCTGACCCCAAGGGGCTCTGACTCTGGATCAAAGCAGAGCCTCCAGAAAGAGGTTGGGGAAGAGAATCTCTGCAGGGTCTCTCTGTTGGGAAGAAGTGATAAGAAGAATGGAACAGGGGCCCCTGGGTGGCTCAGTGGGTTAAAGCCGCTGCCTTCAGCTCAGGTCATGATCCCAGGGTTCTGGGATTGAGCCCCGCATCGGGCTCTCTCCTCGGCAGGGAGCCTGCTTCCCTTCCTCTCTCTCTCTGCCTGCCTCTCTGCCTGCTTGTGATCTCTGTCACATAAATAAATAAAATCTTTAAAAAAAAAAAAGAAGAAGAAGAATGGAACAGCACCCTGGAGGCTCCCTGGGATTTTTTTCACGAGTCTGGCTGTGCATAAGGGGAAGCCTCCTTTTGACACCTTTCTCTGATCTGAAACAGCTTTTCCTGCTCCTGAGGGCTAGAGAATATGTTTGGGGGCAGGCAGGGAGGGTTAGTAGGATGGATTCACTCTGTTTTGGCAACTAAACTTTATTGTGGGCCAGGCTGGGCTCTGGGCTCAGATCTAGAACATCATCTGCTCCTGGCACAGGTAGGGGGACGAGTTCCCAGAAGAGACAGCCTGCAGAGCCCGAGCTCCCACAGTCTCAGGCCTGAGACAGAACTCTGAGTGGCCAGCCTGCAGGGTCTCCTTTCTGGGGTTGCAAGCTATATGGAGGCCAGGAGTGCCCAGAGGGGCAGGGGGGATGGCCTGTGTCATTTCAGATGGGGTGGGTATGGCCACCCCTTCTCCTTCTACACCAGCCTTGGCTGAGGCAGCAGCTCAAGCAGCAGGAGGCTGGGGGATGGGAGGGCAGAGCTTTGCAAAGGAGGAGGCAGGAATTCTGGTTGGAAATCATTCAAATGAGGCTATGAAACCAGAACCCAGTCTCAGAACAAATTGGCCAGATTTGGCCTGGGGGGAGGTGGGTAACGAGGGGAGTAGAGGACACTGGGCCCAGGCTGAGGGGGAGGGGCTGGAGAGAACAGGCTGTGATGGGCAGAGGGGGCAGCCATCCCCCTGGTGTCCCCTGGGCTGCCTGCTGAGACACAGGAGGGAGAAGTCAGGTGCCGAAGCCACCTTTCTGGCCTGTCCTGCAGGGAAGCTGTCTAGTCCCTCAGGGATACTCTCCAGGGCTGCCGGGCTATAACCCAGCGATGCCTCTTCCCTGTCCCTGTTCCCCCCCTACTTCTGAAGCAGAGAGGCCCCTATGACTCCCCATCTTACCAAGTCCTCACTGAAAATTTTCGACTTCCCTTTTAAGTCCCCTCTGTTGTGCTAAGCCCGGAATGCAAGGAGGCCCTCAACAGAGGGCTAGATGGGAAGGAGTCCATCGCTGAGCCTTTGAGGTGTGACTTACAAAATGGGCAGCCTGGGGAATGCCTCTTCTTCCCAGGCAGAGCTAGGGATAGCCATGGGTCGGAAGTGAGGGGAGGGGGAGCGGGGGGGGGGGGGGGGGTTCGCTGTGGGGGCCAGGCAGGGGCTTGCTGCAGAGGAAAACCGAAGCCTTCAGAGACTCATCAAAGGAACTGCTGTGTGAAAGGGGCAAACTTGGAGGGGTCACCCGGGTTCACACAGCCTGGAGAGGGATGAAGGCCTCGTCTGATGGGGGAGGGGGAGGTGCCTGGGGCTGAGAGGGGGCGTGGCGGAGCACAGGACAGTAGGCTCCTCATCCAAGGCTAGCTGCAGGCAGAGGTTTGCCAAGCTCTGTTCTCAGAAGCCTTGTGGCTGCCTGTCTGGGTGTCTCGGCCCCTTCTTAGGGAGGAAGCAGGGTTCCTCAGCCACTCCACCCCCATACCTCCATATCTCTATACCTCCTCAAGGGCCCAAATCAAGTCTCCGAGCCAGCCGGAAGCAGGACCCCAGACACGAGCCATGACACCCCTCCCCACCCTCTTCCTGCCCCATCCTTCCCTCTCTGACCCCTGACCCCAGCCCTGGAGTCTGTCTGGCTTGCTGCTCTCCAACTACCGCCGTCATGCAGGAGTCTGCCCTTGTCCTACCTTCTGTTCCCACCTCCTCCTCTGTGACTCAAGTCCCTCTCTGTGGAGAGGGAATCAGAGCCCCCTAGCCAACGGGAGGAACTATTCCAACCCACCTCCAGTGTGGGGCGTCTCAGAGATACTCCCTGCACTCCTCCCTCCCGGAGTCCTCTCTGCTTTGTCCTCACTATGGATTCCCAAGGGTCTTCACCGACCTGCCCTCTTTGAGTGTGGGTCTCAAGTCTTGTTCACTACTCTGGACACAACCGCCCCACCTCACCGAGCTCTCAGAATTCTCTCTGTCCTCCCCTCACCCCAGTGTGGATTTGCAAAGTCCTGGTCTGTGCACTCTCCAGTGGGGACCCTGGAAGAAAGGTGCTTCTGAGGGAGGGAAGTGGGGAGCGGTCAAGGCTCAGGATGGGAGGGACCTGGGCTTCTGGCCCCTCCTTTAGAGATCAGGCTGGGCCTGGACCTCTACTCTCAACCCCTCCTCTGACTGGGGGGCCACTGTGTCGGGTGAGTGAGCTAAAGGGGGATAGGAGGGGCAGGGGTGGTGGGGGAACCGGTCTTGTGTTGTTCTTGGCTTGGAGCCCCCAGCCCCAGGGAAATCTTGACTCTGTGGAAAACTGAGCAGGCAGTCAGGCAGAGGAGGAGGAGTTGAAAGAGGAAGAGGAGGAGAAGGGGGAGGAGAACCCAGGGCTCAGGGTGAGGTGGGGGTAGGGGCTCCTCTCATAAATCAATCCCACCAGCTCTCAGGCCTGACAAAAACCAGAGACCCCGGGTCCCTTGGGGGCTGCAGCAGGGGAGGGGGGCACAGACCATCCGATGCGCTGTGCAGGAGGAAAGGCTGCCATGAGGGGCAGCACCCTGCTTAGAGAGCCCTGCCTCAAGCCCCCCAAAACAACAGGTGTGAGTGTGTGTGTGTGTGTGTGTGTGTGTGTGTGTGTGTGTAGCGGGGGAGGCGTCTGAGAAAACAACTTCACAACTCCAGGAGCTGAACCAGGATGGCTGTGACAGATTGATGGGGGCAGTGAGGTGGGGGCCCCCCTCTGCTCAGCCATTCAGAGCACTTTTATTGCCCTGCATTCTGGCCTGGTTCAACTCTGGAGAAGCTGAGAAGCTGTGTGACTTGAGGTGGTTGTTTCACCTCTCCAGGCCTCAGTCACCTAGGGTTTATGAGGGTGTGGGCTTGGTCCAGCCCCCTGACACTGAGCTACAGCCCTCTCAGTGCTTGGCAGAGGGACGAATGTTGCTCTAGAGCTGGCAGGACGATAGTTAGGTGTCTAGGCTCTGCCCTTTAATACCTTTGGCCTTGGGTGGGGCACACAAACTCCTATCCTCAGTTTCTGCATCTGTCAAATGGGCATAATCATGCCTCACTCACAGGGCTGTGAGGAGAGTGAAGAGACCATGTATGTTAGGTGACTGGCAAGGCAGAGTCTCAGAAAAAGGCTGTTGATTTTGTGTCTGCCTCTTGGGTGTTTGCAAGTCTCTCAGGCTTTCAAAGGACCGCCTCTTCCCTTTGTTACTCAAGTGTTCCTGATGGTCAAGGGGCCCCAGCTCAGAAACACAGAAGCCTTCATAGACCCACCCTCTCCGTATTTGCCACCACTCTGCTCCCACTTATTCTTCTAGATATGGCAGGTGTTTTCCTGAGCTGTAGTCCTATTTGGCCACTGCCCCACTCAGGACACCTATGTGGACAGAGGGGGCAGCCAACATAGTGTGGCCAGCAAGGTGTGCTTGAAGATTGGCTGCCTTGCCCTAACCTCGCCCTGTCCTGCCAGCCATGGGCCTCCTCCTACAGACATCCAGCATGACATTTTCTTGGCCTTCCCCTCTGGGTACTCACCATGTCTCCTTCCTGCCTCCCACTGCACCCCATCTGGATCCCTGTGACTACTGTCAGAGACCCTCAGCATCCCTATGTGCTGCCCTTGGGTCCCTGCTGGACTTGGGCCTCACCCCATTTCAAACAGATCCCCACTATGAGATATTTAGACATTTCAACCAGCAAAAGGAGTCCATTTTTTCTTTTAAGATTTTATTTAGTTTTTTTTTTTTTTAGATTTTATTTATTTATTCGACAGAGAGAGAGAGAGAGAGAGAGCAAGCAAGCACAGGCAGAGGCAGAGGGAGAAGCAGGCTCCCTGCCGAGCAAGGAGCCCGATGTGGGACTCGATCCCAGGATGCTGGGATCATGACCTGAGTCGAAGGCAGCCGCTTAACCAACTGAGCCACCCAGGCGTCCCTTATTTAGTTTTTTGATAGAGAGAAATAGCACAAGCAGAGAGAGTGGCAGGTAGAGGGAAAGGGAGAAGGAGGCTCCCCACTGAGCAAGGAGCCCGATGCTGGGCTCGATCCCAGGGTCCTGGGATCATGACCTGAACTGAAGGCAGATGCTTAACCCACTGAGCCACCCAGGTGCCCCTAGAAAATATTTTCTCTGCCACTACATTATATTATTATTTCCTAGGAAACCATCTTTGACTAACTCAACTTCTGCCTTAAGCTCCCCTGGCCCACTGGCAGGCTCACCTCCTTTTCTAGGTCTCAGGAATCTCTGGAGGGTAGATGTGGTTCGTTAGGGAGAGGACAGGCATTGTATGGGCTACTTCAGGCCCCTACTCCAGAGTCTGAACAGACCCACTGGGCTGGGCCATGCCAAGGGCACAGCTTGGGGTGAGTTGGGAGGGGGCTGCTTTGATTCCCCCTTGAAACCTCTAGCTGGGGTTCCCCTTTCCCAGGAGGCCTTGCTTTCCTCTGGAATTTCATACTCTGATGCAGCTTCAAGGGGCTGTGTCCTGAGATGCAGGGAACAATGGAATCAGAGGCCAAAGAGGGCATGGACTTTGCCACGTGGCTCTGGTAGGGACCAGACTACTGTTGTCTGAGGTGTGGGCTCCCCGTGGTGAAGGAAGTGTGAGAAGCTGGAGGAGAGGGGATGGCTTCTGGGTATCCTTGTAAAGAGAATACATTCACAAATTTGTCTCTTCTACTAGATGCCAGCCCCATGGGGCCCCATGCTTTTACGAGGCCTCATTGTCACTTGGGGTATTCCAGGGCTGTGAGGAGATCAGCCAGGTCAGCTGGGACTGTCTAGAGAGACCATTTCTCAGACAAGTCCCTCACTCTACAACTTCCCTAGCAGGTGGTCATCCAGTCTCTGCTTGACCAGTCCCAGGGATGGGGCACTCATTACCTCACAAGGTAGCCCCTTCTAGGTTGGGTAGATGAGATGATTAAAAATGGAGAATCCAACCAGTATGTATGGCCAGTCCTTCCAAGGGAGTGAAGAGGAGGTCGGGAGCATAGCTGTGAATGTCTCCATGAGGGAGGGAGGTAAGGCAGGATTGCCTATTTGGGGTGAAGCCTGGGGTCCTGGAGAAAAGGCTCAGGCCTAGGAAGAAAGAGATGGGGTTTAAGTCTTTGTTCTGCCATTAGCTTACTGGGTGGCCTTGAGGGAGTCCCTCCCTTCCTGGGTCCTCAGTTTCCATAACTGTAAACTTTATGGGCTGGGCTTAGGGACTTCTAAGGCCCTGCCCCTGGACGGATGCTCTTCCGTGAGTCTATGAATAGCGGGCACAGAGGGATCAGGTCTTGGTCCACGGGGGCCAGGCTGGCTCAAGAGTGTTCAGAGAATGGACCCTGTGTGGGACAGGACAACGTTCCCTTTCATTTCATGAGGCCTTGGCGACAGCCCAGGGCCCACAGACTCTCCCTCCTGCCAAGGTCAACCCAACCCTGACCTGCGGGGCACAACTCCCTGGGGCACTTGAGGTCAGGAACTGGTAACTTGGGAGAGGGAGCCCAGCGCTGAGGTTCAGATCCCTGTCCTCTGACAGGGGTGAGAGACAGAACCATTTCAGCTCTGTGAGCCTCATGTTCCTGACAGGGGCCCGGGGCCCTACCCCACCCCCCTGCAGTCTTGGAGATCCCTGGAAAGACTTCTACTGGTCTTGACATCAGACAAGCCTGGTATAGAATCTAGACCTGCCATTTACTAGTCCAGTGACCTTGGGCAAGTCACTGGCCCTCCTCCCCTAGAAGCCAGGGGTTCTCATTTCTACCTTGCACGGTTTCTGAGAAGAGAGGGTGTGTGAGGTGGCAGCATGCACACACTCCATGGGGCATGGCCATGATGACTGGTATCAGAGGCCCAGCTAAGCTGAGATAGTCACAAGGAACAGGACGATGAGACCAGACTCTCTTCCTGCTGCCTCAACCCTCTGTCTCTTGGTCTGTTTGTCCATCAGGGCCCTGGGGACTTCCAATTCTCAGGCCCTAAAATCTGCACAATTTGAAGTAGTCAAAACAAATTCTTCACTCTATTTATGCCAAGAGGGAACAAGGGCCTGGCCAGGCCTAATGGGTTCCAGGTGCGCTTGGTGCCCTGCAGAGGCTGAACCCGCATACTGGCTGTGGCTTTGACTTTCCCCAGCTGGCTGGGGAGTCTCAGCCAGGCCAGACCTGTCCAGCCCATCCCTCGGGCCTCTGAAGTAGTGGAGCGCTGGGACAGTGTAGACTGTAGGGCTCCCCACGAAGGTGGGCTGGCAGGCCCTATAGTCAGACAGCCTGGGCTCAAAGGCAGGAGGCCCTGTGCCCACCCCCAGCAGCACAGATGGGGGTTTCCAGGCTTTTCTTTCCCACCTTGCCTCACCTACCCCAGTCAGTGCTGAATACCTACTGTGTGTCTTGCCAGGACCTCAGGAGGTTCTGGGGTCGCTGGGACAATTTTCACAGACTTGTAAAACTCCTCCTCACGGGAGGCCAACTGCAAGTGACCTCCCAGAGAGGCTCAGGAAACCAGGTGGGAGCCCAGAGGGCATGAGTGAGGTTTCTTTTATTACCATTATATATTAATTATCGGGTTATATAATCAGAGTGACAGCCGTCCTCTATTCGTGGTGAACCATCTGCTGGGTACCGTATTCAGGGCTTTCTGTACCTGAGTTCCACAACTCCTCACAGCCTTCCATGGCAAAGGCTTGTGTTTCCTCACAGAACAGAGAGGCATCAGGGGTCAGGAGGCTCAGGGATACCAAGAACCTTGCCTGAGGTCACCCAGTCAGAGACTGGGCTGATGTGGGGTTTGAGGGCAAGGCTGTCTGACCTCAAGACAGGCCCTGGCCAGCTCTACTCTGCTTTTGCACGATGGACCTGCCCTTTCCCAAAGAGTCAGGGAGAGTGCACGGGTGTGAGTGTGGATGGGAGTACCAGGTCAGAGCAGGAGGGATTTTTCCCTGGGGTGATGCCAGACTTTTACACACTCATCAGTGAGGCCTACTGTCCCCTTCTACCCCAGTGCTCCTGGTCTCCGGCCTCATCCCTGACTTGCTACCTGGGCAAACCCTCTCTCTCCCAGCCTCCTTACCTAAACCTCTGGGGTGGGGCCCTCCCCGATCCTGAGCTGGCTAGCTGAGGGGACTGTAAGCACTGGGGCCACCATCTAATCGCCCCACTCTTCCACACATCATTAGCTGGGCCCTCTGGGACAGACTGGTTGGTCACCACTGGGGAAAGACTGGAGACCCACTATAGAATTACAGGTGGTATGAAGGCACAATTGCCAGTGAGCAGTGGCCTCAGCCTGCCTATATGGGTGATTATTGTAATAACAGTAATAATTTTTAGCCTCTATTGTCTTAAGGATCACCCCACACATACAAACTATTTATTGCTGTTAACTTCTCAAAGCACCCACCACTTTCCTACACAGCACCAATTTGTAACGATAAATTTATTTACACATGTTTTTAGTTAATTCTGTCTTTTTAGGGTGCCTGGGTGGTTCAGTCATTAAGCGTCTGCCTTCAGCTCAGGTCATGATCCCAGGGCCTGGGATTGAGACCCACACTGGGCTCTCCACTCAGTGGGAAGCCTGCTTCTCCCTCTCCCATTCCCCATGCTTGTGTTCCCTCTCTTGCTGTGAAAAGAAAAAAAAAGAAAAAGAAAATTCTGTCTTCCTGCTGGACCACAAGCACCAAAGGCACTGTCTGCTTTCTGGTGGATTCTCAGGGCCTGTAATGTTCCACATGGCAGGTGGGCAATATTTGTTGAACACCTTTGTGGATGATGAGTGTAATAGAATTAGTGGGAAGCTAAGAAAAGATAGATCAGGACCATGGAAGGAGGTCAGGAAGGGGATGAGGCAGGAGGATGAAGCTTTTGGAATCAGTCTGAGTGGCTGGGGTGGGACTGCCCCCTGAAGCCAGGTGTGGCTGGGGTGGGGCAGCTATGCCTTAGGGCCTGATCACCTTCTGAGTTGAACCTCAGTTAGGCAATCAGAGGGAGCCGGGGGATGAAGGCCTCTCTTGCATCTCCAGAATCTCACAGCAGAGAAGGTCCCTAACCACCTTGTGTTCTCCCTCCCAGTGACCTTGTCTTCTCCCTCCCACTGACTCTCTAAGAAGAGAGTTTGAGAAGGACCTCAATATTTGGGCCACTTTAGGGAGAGCACAGAGAGCTGGTCTAGATTAAAGCTGAGGATGGGACTTTTCCCAGCCAGCGCCCCCTGTCACCTTGTGTCTCTAGAGCTATTGAGCACGTGATGGGCTCTCCATCCCTCAATGTTCACTCTTAGCCCCAATATCCTGGGGGCATGGAAAGGGAAGTCATTAGGAGGACCTGAGTTCAAAGCCAGCTCTACCTCTTCCTGCTTTCTCCCTGGGAGACCTCGGGGACACATAGCTCCTCCAAACCTCCAAGCCTCTAGAATGGAGACACTAATCTCCACTTTGAAGTGTAGCTGCAGGGTTAGACATGATCACATGTGCGGAGCTCATCCAGTGCAGGCCACCAAATAGGCACCCACCGAAGGTCTGGGCTCATTTCTGCTGGGCCACCAATGAGCTCTGTCATCTTGGGAAGGATGCTCGTGGCTCCGGGGCTCAGCTTCATCTGTCAAACAAGAGAGTTGGATCAAGTCTTCTTGAAGGCCCCTTCCAGCTCTGACTTGCTTGGTTCTATTCTGAGCAGGGAGCCCCACCTCTGGGGCAGGGGCAACGTGAACATTCTTTCAGCTCGGATTCAACCCAGGCACATGCTTGCCCAGCCCCATCCCGCACATTTTGCCGGTAGCGGTTGCCACACTGGCCGCGCCCTTGGCACTCCGCTGTTCCCCCAACCCCCCTCCCCCACTTGCCAGGGCCACAGGTGGGCGGATCCCTTCTTGTGGGCGGGAGGAGCTTGGGAGATTAGAGGAAGAGAATGGGAGAGGAGAGGGAGCGGGAGAGGGGCTGGAGGAGAGTAGTGAGGGGAAAGAGCAGGGCAGGGCCTCGAGCCCTGGGGAACCTCAGTTCGCCACTTTCTAGCGGTGTGTGTCCTTGCGCCAGCGACTTTAACTTATTAGAAGCCCGTTCCCTCATTTATGAACTCAGAAGAAGAGCAATTAAAAACCCCATTGGGTTTTGTGGAGGATAAATGAAATAATGTGTATCTAGTGCCTGGCGTGCTGCAGTTTGGTTCCCTAGCAGTGGCTGGGACAAACACCCCTCCTCAGCCTCCAGGGAGGGGCAAGTTCCGTGAAGGCCCTGTGGGGGCGCCTGGGCAACTTTCCCGCAGGCCTGCGGTCCTCAACCCGCAGCCGGAGCCTCCTTCCCCGGAGCTGGCAGCCTGGGGTCCTCCGCGGGGGAGCCCCAGCCCGCAGAGCAGGGAGAAGGCTGAAGCCCCAGCCAGGCCCCCACCCCCACCCCCACCCGCACCGCCTCTGCCTCGGCACCAGCGTCTTTGATCTGCAACCTTCAGGGGGATTAAGAGTCTGAGAGCCCCTCTCCCTGGGGTCCCCCGCTCCCCAGCCGCCCTCCCTCCGGGCTGACCTCCCAGTCGGCGGCCTGGGCTGGGGGCTGGCTCCGCCGCCGGTGGTCCCCGCCGCGCCTCCGGGCAGGCCACTTGGATTACAAGGGTAGCAGCGGCGGCTGGCGGCTTCGGGGAGCCGGGTCGGGGGAGGGTGGGGTGGGGGGTGGGGGGGCTGGGGCCCCCAGGGGGCGGGGCGAGGGGAGGGGCTGGGGGCGGGGAAGGGTTGCGCCGGGGGTGGGGGGGTTGGTGGGGGGGAGCCGGGCGCCTCCCGGCCATTTTGGCCGGGGAATCTGTGTAAAGTGTTTAAAAAGAAAAACTCTCCGGAGGAGGACGTAACCTTTTCTTAACATCTGGGGCTCAATTAGCTAATGACAGCAAAGCCTTCTCCGGTGTCGCTGACCCCTGGGCAGCAGCCTCGCTCCCCCACCCCCGGTATTTATACAGCTGCGGCCCCTCGCTGGGACGCAGGGCAGGGGGCTTGGCTGGGTTATCTCGGCGGAGATCCGCCGCCCACCCCAAAAAGAGAAAGAAAAGGCTTAGCACATGGTCCCACCCACCGGCCCCTGAGCCCTCCGCGTGGAGCTCCCGGTCTCCCTCTTCCTCTCCCTCTCCCCTTGCTTCCCGCGGCCTCACCGCCCCCCGTCCGCGTCTCCTCTCCCACTCCTTCTTCCCTCCCCTTCTTCCTTTCTCCTCTCCTCTTTTTGTTGTCTCTCCATCTCTCGTCTCCTCTCCTTCTCTCTCTTTTGTCTCCTTTCTGCTCATCTTTGTCACTTCTTCACTCTCCCCCTCTGCTCTTTGTCTCCTCCCTTTTTTGCCCACCACCCCTTTGCCTGTCGGTCTGTCTTTTCTCCCCTCTTTCTTTGTCTTTTCTCTCCCCAGCGGCCTCCCCTCTCTAACTCTGAATAGCTCCCTTGTTCCCCCTCTGGGTTCCTGTCTCTCCCTCTCATACCAGTGCTTCCTCCCCACCTTTGTCTCTCCCTGTCTCAAGTCCTGAATGCCTTTCTGTCTGTCCTCCCGGAGGTGCATCCCGCCGCCCTGGCTGCCAGGCAGATATCCCCAAGGGGAGCAGGGGTAGTGCTGGGCCACCTCTGGGCCAAGCATCCTTTGCACTACAGGGCTGGGCAGGCCTGGGGCTGGGCACTTGCCCACTGACCTGGATCCCCAGTGTGGGAAGTGTGGGAGAGGCTGTATTTGAGTCACCAACTCTTCATGGTTAGAGCCAGAGGGGATCCCAGGGTCTTTTCTAGATGTCCTGCCACTCCAGCTCCTGGGATCTCTACTCCCACCACTCTGCCCACTCCACCCCACCCGACCCCACCCCCAATACCTGCCTGGTATTTTGAACGGAGATGCAAGTGCAGACACACACTTTCCCTTTTGTGTTCTTTTAGCAGAGTTAAAGCAGGCTGGAGTGTTTTGTTTTTTTTAATTCACCAATACTTAGGGAAAAAGTGATAAGTGCAGAAACTATAAATAGCACAAATAGTCATGTCCAAAGACATTATAGAGGAGCAAAGAGCCCAGGATTTGGAATGAGGAGCTGTGTTAAACTTGGAACTCCGCGGTTTAAACCCTTCTGTTATCTCGAGGAATCACTTGAGCCTCAGTTCCCTCTCTATAAAATGGGGATAACAGTAGTTATTAAGCAAAAATGAGATTTATTGCCCATAAGACGGCAGGCAGAGAAAAGTGAAGTTCTTTCATTATCCCTTTTTGTTTTCCTGGAGAAAATCTTGGAGTCTATATTTTTCTAGGATAGTTCTATGTTCCAAAATCCTGTCTTTTTCTTCCAAATACACCCGAAAAGTCTCACACCCCTTGCAGACTCCTCTACTCTTCCACCCCCTACAAGGGGCCCATTGCAGAGTCCCTTTCGCAGAAAAACGCAGAGAGCTAACATTTGCAAACAATGGAGGTGGTAGGAGGTCCCAGAGTTCGGGGGTTGCAGCTGGGTAGGACCCTAGGCTCACTCTACTGGGACTGCGGCAGCTGCTTTGCCTGCGGATCTGGAATCCTCACGAGAAACAAACGCAAAGGGTACTACCGTCCCTGATTTACACCTGGGGAAACGGAGAAGCAATTGTTCAATTACCACGGCTACCTGGGGGCCGAACCGGGACTGGAACCCAGGGTCTCCCCTCTAGAGCCCAGGGGGGTTTCTCCCCACGGGTAACGGGTAGGAGAAGGACAGGGAGCTCGAACACCTTCGGTGGCCCGAGCGGGATAGAGGAGTTCTCACTTTCTGGGAGCCGGGGTAGGTGGGCTCCACCCTCCGACCCCGAGTGCAGGCGGGAGGAGGCGGGGACGGAGGGTGGTGTGCGGATCCCTGGCCGCCGCCGCCCCCGGGACTGGCTCCCAGCGCGCCCGGCTTGCTGCCGGCACCGGATGGAGAGTCCCGAGAAGGCTTAATTTGCAGGAAGACATTCTCATCAGATCTGGTCTCCGGCAGCTGAGCGCTGCTGCTGGGGGTCGGGCCGGGCTCCTCCCAGCACCCCTCCCCCGGGCCCTGGCTGGACGAGAGGCAGAGATGGTGGCCGCAGAAACTGGAGCCCGGCGCCGGAGGGTCCGCGAGGGGCCGGGGCCTTTGAGGGCTTCGCAGCCTCTTGCCAAGGTCAATCCAACCCCTCCCACGCTCCCGCCGTGAGCACAGCGGGCTCCCGGCAGCCGGGGGCGAGGGGCTGGAGGTGGAAGTCCCGGGCCGGGGTGGGGCCGGGGCCGGGGCCGGGGCCGGGCCCCAGCGCTCGCTGCCAGCGGCGTCTCGGGGCAGGTGCTCGGAGACTCCTGGGCTCAGGGGAGGCTGGGAACGGGTGCTGGGACCCGAGGCTGGGACCCAGGCGGCGGGGTTGACCCAGCCGGACGGAAATATAGACTAATTAGGGACGTTTTCATGCTAACAAGCACCTGGCTGGGCTTTTCTAGGGCGGAGAAAGGGTGTAGAAAAGAAGGGAAGAAGTTCCTGAGAGCCGGAAACTTCAGGAAGCACTATGATTCCCAGATAAAAGAGTACTGGGCTCTCCTGCCCACCCGCTGTATGGCTTAGGGGAGGTTAGTTGGGGACTTCAGTTTTCTCCTCTGAAAAACAAGGAACGCGGGTCACTTTTTCCCCCCAAGCACATTCAGTCAGCAAAGAGGTGAAAGTCTGGCTCTCAGGATCCTCTCGGAGGATAGAGGGGAGATGGGTTGCAGGAGGGGTGCGGCCGAGGGGTGTGTCAGAAGGGAGAATCTTGGCTGAGAGTTGCCCAAGCGGTTTTGAGGGCCTGTGCCTGTCTCTGCTGTTACCCAGAGGTCAAAGTGAGGGGGGCAGAGGCGGGATGCTGAGTCGAGATGCCCAGAGAGATGGAAGGAGGATCGGGAGGAGGTGGCTTGGTGGTAAAAGAAGACAGGAGATGGGGTGGGGAGCAGGGTAGAAAAGTGGGTGGTTAATGGTGGCACCCACTGAGCTGAATCAGAGGCTGGGGTGGCAGGGAGGGCCAGGTTAAAGATGCTGAGTGGAAGGGGAGATGACTGATGGGGTCGTGTCCTGAACAAGGCTGAGGGGTGAGAGCTGGGGCACAGGAGGAAGGAACAGGAGACACACTGCGGTGGCGGGAGGAGAGGGTATTTTGACCTGGAGGGAACACACCTCATGGAGTTTACTCAGCTCAGTGTTGGAGGAGGCTTCCATATTGTCTCGGAGTGAAGAGTAAGTGGGCCTGGGAAGAGTCCACAATGGACACCCAGTTAGGGAGTAGGGTAGGGGTGATGGAAGGGCTAATGAGCAGGGTTGCAGCTAAGCCGGATTACAGGAATTTGAAAGCAACGTAAAGGAAATATTTGTGGGGACAGGAGAGGGCTGGCATTTCCTGAGATGGTCCTGCATCCTTCTATACATTGTCTCATGTAATGGGCAGCACACAGAGTGGCAGGTGTTATCATCCCATTCTACAGATGGGGAAGGTAGGCTCGGAGTGGTGAGGAACCTTGCCCGAAGTCAGTCAGCTGGTACTGGATGAAGGCAGGATTTGAACCCAGGTCTGTCTGTCTCAGAATGGAAGCTGCTTCCATTGTGCTCCACTGGGCAAGAGACCTGACCTCGGGGCCCCAGCCGAGCTTCCTTCCCCAGGTGTGGCCATCCTGGGGCACTGACCCATTTGGCTGGAAGGAAGAGGCTGGGCTTTTGACCCAGTGCAGCCTGTCCTGAGCCTGCCTAAACTTAGCAGGAAGCCTCCACCCTGCTAGGAGGATGGGGAATGGGTGGGCTTTTTTTTTTTCTTTCCCTAAATGGGATCAAACCATATATGTTGTTCTGCAACATGCTACCTTTTCTCTTAATATCTGCATGCATATATATATATATATATATATATATATCTCCATTTACTTTTTATAAGTTGTATAGTACTCCTTTATCTATTCCCCTCCCTCTGGACATTTGTTTCGTCTCCGAAATTGTGCAGTCACGAAGAGTGCTTCCGTGCACATCCTTCCTTGTAAGAATATCTCTGTGCAACCGAGTGTATTTCTCGGGGACAAATTCCTAGAAGTGGAATCACTGGGTCAAGAATATGCTCATTTTAAATTCTTACAGTTAGTACTGATCTTCCCTCCGAAGAGGCCATGTCAGTTTACACTCCCTCCATCCAAAGATGAGTGTGCTCATTCCTTCACATCCCTGCCACTGGGTATCATGTAGAATATACATATTTGCCAATCTAGTGAGAGAAGAAGAGTTTTGCATGTTTGTTTGCATTTCAATTTTCTGAGTCCGCACAGCTCAGCCAAAGTCCCATTAGCTAAAGAAAGCATCATCTGTGAAGACCTGAAGAAGAGCTCAAGAATGAGTGGCAGATTTAGGGCAGCTCTGAGGAAGGACTTACTGCCAGGGAATGCTATCAGGACCTCGGCAAGGGAGGCAGCTGAATTCCATTCTCTGGGCACATTTCCATGCTTTGGGTGGATCAGGCACTCTCAGATCTCTGAGTGCGGGCTGGCTACCTAGGGCCTCCTGGCCTGAAGCCAGATACCCACTGGTGAAGCCTGGTTCTGCAGAGGGTACAGAAACAAACTACCAGGCTGCCGGGGCCGAGGAGGGCAGGTTCCAGGGAGGACACAGGGAAGATGAGGGTCATCAGGATCTGGGTGCTAATGAAAACTGGGAGAGCCATAGGCTGGGGAGGTCAGTGATGGAAAGAGGATGGAACTCCAGACTCCGCTTAGCAAAGGTGCTGGTGGGAGTACCCACCCCGACCCATATATACTTCTGTCTGCAGCCTGTTCATAATACCATAGCTGGTATTTTTTGAGTGCTTATTATATAATAAGACATTGTGCTAAGCATTTCAATTTATCGAATAATTTTGTCCTGGCAACAATTTTCTAAGATAGGTATAAATATTATCCTCATTTTATTATTTATTTATTTTTGAAAGATTTTATTTAATTTTTTTGACAGAGAGAGACACAGCAAGAGAGGGAACACAGCAGGGGGGCTGGGAGAGAGAGAAGCAGGCTTCCTGGGGAGCAGGGGGCCCGATGCCGGACTCCATCCTAGGACGCTGGGATTGTGACTTGAGTCGAAGGCAGATGCTTAATGACTGAGCCACCCAGGTGCCCCATTTATCCCCATTTTATAGATGAGGATACAGAGGCTTGGGTTAAGTGGCTTGCCCAAGGTCACACAGCTAAAATGCGGCTAAGCTGGAATTCGAACTCAGGCCTTGGGGCTTCAGAGTCCATGCTTCCAACCATCACCATGCATGGCTTTCTATGGCCTTCCTTAGCTAATATAATAACAACCACCAAGAGCTGAGAGCAGACCAGACTCTGATGCTTACAGCAAGCCTATGTAACAGTAAGTGTTACGTTTAATTTGAAGATGAGAAAGCGAAGTTGGGAAAAGCTGAATACCTTGGCAAATATCATGCAGCTAGAAAGAATCTGAGCTAGAATTTGCACTCAGATCCATATGAATCAGAAGCCCTGCCCCTTCCCCATCATCCCAGGGCCTTTTACAACATAAGGAGAGGAGAGCTCGCACAGCCATGGGATGGTCAGGGCCGGAAGATCTCCGAAACCATCTGATCAGAATCTCTCATCATAGATGGAGACATGGAGGGTCACAAAGGGTACGTGTCGCAGGTTACCCAGCAGATTTCCCAGTCTTCTCTGGAGATAAAAGGCTTTGTGTCATCTCTAGATCGATGAGGGCACATGTGAGTGTGGCTTGGAGAATCTGTGTGTGTGCCCGTGCTTGGCAGATGTGGGCAGGGAGCTGTGTGCAGTGCTGGGGAAAGCCCTCTGTCATCAGCCAGGCTGACTGGGATGCAGAGTAGCAGTTTGGAAGGGGAATCTGAGGGTGCCATTCTTTTCCTGTAATGAGAACCTGGAAACTTTCCCTTCCCCCTTTTTACTCCCTTCCTAGTCCCCATCCCTGTATATATGACCAGCCTGCCCACAGCATAAACTGGTGTCCTGGACAGAGCTTTTGAAGTATTCTAAGAGCCTCCCACCATACTGGGTGACCCAAAGACCGCCATTTGACCTCATTGGGCCACATGATAAGTTACCCGATGTCCTTTCCAAGGGTACATGTAAAAATGCAAAGTACCCTGGGACCTAGCGACACAGTGAAGAGGACATAGCAGTCATTCACACCTTCCTGTGAATTAGTGTGTTAGTTAGGACAGTGTGTCTTAAAGAAGAATATCTATCCTCAGAAATTCCTAAGTTCTCTGAATACTTTTAAAATTTGGATTCCACTATCTTAGCAGTTATAAGGACAGGACTCTGAAGTTGAATGGTTTCATGGACGAGGATTTCAGTTCCTCAAGTTGTTGCACCAGCATGGGCCTGGGAGCCACTGGGGGCTCCCAGGTGGGATCTATGAGAATAACCTTTCCTTGAGAGAGGTCTTTTCCTATGCAAGTTTGGGAGGTTCTGTGCAGGGATCACAGGGACCTAAGTTCTGTTGCAATGGGTCTTTTGGCCCTGGCATCACGTCTGCCACTTTGCTGGGGCCCAGAAATCTGGGTTCTAGTCTCAGTCATGGTGTCACTTGGGGTCTTAGTTTCCTTAGGTGGAAAATTCATTCCCTCTTCACTTTTGCAGTATCCTCTGTGTCAGATCCATGCTGGTTCCCGAGAAGGATAGGAGATGAGTGAGGTTTAAGCCTAGGAGGTCCAGACAAGCTGGTGAAGGCACTGATGGTTCAAGGCAGAGGGTAGGCACAGCCTAGCAGTTTAAGAAGAGGTCACTTGTGCCCACTGGGTACAGGTGGGCTTTGTGACAGAAGTGGCTTTGAGGGGCATGTGGCTGGCTCATTCAGTAGAGCATGTACCTCTTGATCTTGGGGTCGTGAGTTCAAAGCTCCACATTGAGAGGAGAGCTTACTTAAAAAAAAAAAAAAGTGGCAATGGATTTGAGCTGGACCTTGAATTGGTGGGGTGGGGTGGGCTTGTGGACAGAGCCGAGGTGTGAAGTACATTTAGGGGACTGGACATATAATTGAGGAACCTTGAAGATTAGCTCATCCAGCTCTCTAGGGTACAAGAGAATATCATGAGCCCAAATTGGTTCAAGGGCTTCCCCAAGGTCACACAGCCAGTTGGGACCATGCAGACAGCAGGGAGGTAGGCAAGAATGTATTCAATCTGGAGCAAAGTTTGCAGCCTCAAGAATGTTTTCAGGGAGTCCAGTCCATGCTGGTGACCCCCTCTTACACCACACACTCCACAAGCCCACAGCTCTGTGGCCTCCAGGGCTCCGGAGGCACAATGGCCCACAGACCTGGGGGTATTTTAATTTTATTTCCACTCAACCAACCAACCACATCCTGGCAGAAACCAGAGTGGAGGGAAGTCTTTAGCCCACTGTTCCCAACCTCTAGACTTTGCAATAATAGAACTCAGATTGGAAAAAGGTGTGAAAGTCAGAACCTGCGGAAGTCTTGCCCAGATCCCTCTCTCACAGCTTCCTGGGTACGGGGGCTCCCAGGGCCTTCAGCTAATGAGGCCCTTGGGCACAGACAGCCTGCCCCCATTTGGCCCTGGAAGTCTCCTCTCCTTGGCTGGGGAGGGAGTGCTCTCAGGCTGTGCCCACTCCTTTTGGCTGGAGAAAATCCTCCCATCGCACAGGCTTCTGGAGGTCCCTGGCCCTCCATCCTATCTGGGCAGAGGGGGCTCGTTGCCCCGGGATTAATGGGATAACGGTGAGGCAGTCAGAATGGGGCTGAACCCAGAATGGCCTAGAATCTCATGCCGACTTCTTTCAGCAAAGATGTGGGAAGAACAAGTTAGTGTGGGTGTCCATCAGGTCTGAAAGCACGGCTGTGAAACTCGGATTTACCATGTCCTGTCTGGGTTTGCTTGCTGCAGCCATGACCAGCACCACCAGCACCATCCCCAGGAACATCTCCACCATCATCACCACCCCTCACTCCCCTAATCCTTCTGTCGCCTGTCTCGCACTGTACTCCATCTACACTACATAGAATATAAAGAACTGCTCTTCAGGTTAACCCTTTGACCCCTCTTCATTTGTCCAACCCCAGAAAGGCCCAGCCGTAGACCCCGTTTCCCCAGTTTTGCTTTTGAGACTTCTCACAGAAGACGAAATTAAATGCCGTGCTCTTTAAGTGAAGGAAGATTATGTGTCTCTTGCCGTTCCTGATTTACCAGGCCCATCATTCTGTCCTGGAAGGAAATTGGATTACTCTGACAGAATGTGTTCTTTGGAAAGCAGTGCTGGTTATTACCTAATTCCTTATGACCTAGTGTTTGCAGATTGATTTTTTGACGACGTGTCCCAGTAGTTTTCTATATTAGCAGCGCGGCTCTTGGGCCCAGCACTTCAGAGGCATCTGCTTTCCCCAGGGTTTAAAAAGAGGCAAGGACAGGCTGCCTAGGTCTCCCCCTGTGTCCAGGCTCCTCACCAGCTTTCCGTAAATCCCCTCAGAGCGAGAGCTGGGGATCTGACTCCACCTTGGGCCAATTCTTTAAGTACCTAAGCACGTAAGTCATCAGCGCCCCGTGAATGTGAATACACAAGTTCTTTCCTCATTCCCGCTTGGCTTCCTGCCTTCTCATGATCCCATGTGGTGCCTCTTTCAGTTTTTAGATCACAGCTGACCTTTTTAGGCTAAGAAAAAAAAATAAAAGCCTCTGCTTTTTTAGTGTCATTGCTTATAGGCTTCTTCTCCCCGCTCAAAAGGAGCCAGCAATCTCCTTATCCCCTTTCGCTGGCCTGTTACAGTTAGAAAATGTTTTTCTCATTCTTTTGCTGCCTTGTGCAAGTTGTATCTCATTTCTTTCCCTGAACGACTCTTCTGATTTTTATCTCCACAGCCTTTTGTTATTTTTCTGGATGTACCCCTCCTTCGTAACCTGGCCTGATTTCCACTTTCTTTGGCACGGTCGTTTTCATTTCAGTTCTCTGGGAAGCTTTCTGCATAACTAGCAAGTAATCTCCAGGCCTCTCTTAGCTGTTTTATGCATCAGGAGAGTTTCGTTCTTGTCTCCTAATTTTGTTGCCTTATGTGGAAATGTCCAATTCTCCTTAGAGAGTGCCTTTGGTTCCTCAGCTCGGTATTTATGCTTTTCATCTTGGTTCCCAAAGCTTGGTGCGGAAAGCTTTTAGAAGGGGCCAGTTTCTGGATCTTGTCTGAGTTCCTGCTTTTCTCCCCGTTCTCTCCGGTGGCGGTCACCGTTCTCATATGCCCTTCCATCCTCCAGCAGCGTCAGTGTGTGTCACACCTAGCTGACACCTGCTCCCCAGGACATATACTGGGGTAAGCACGGGGGCGGGGCCTGGCACCTGGATGTGGTCACTGGTGCCGAGTTTGGGTGTGGACACTTACCAGGACTGTTTGGTTACCATGGAGGCTCTCTGTGTGCAGGGACCCATTTGTTCATTCTCAGACTACTTCATTCCTTCTAGAACTTATGTTTTTGTCTGGGGCTGGCCAGTTGTAGGCTCACAGCGTGGCTGGGTCTTCCTTCCAGTCAGGGTGAGGATGACCTGAGGGAGGGCACCACCACATACAGTACACGGACCTGAAATCGGATTAATTACAGAGAAGTGGCATTTGCAAGGCATGAAGACAACGGTGTGTACGCAATGTGCTCTGCTTCCATAGTGGGGGAGGTTTCTCCAAGAAAACCAGACAAGAGCAAGGTCCTTAAAGTTAGGAAGGCATTTGCCAGGAAGAGGGATATAGAAGGGCATTCTGAGCAGAACAGGAGACGCAGAGGCAGAGAGGGACCTCTGGCACTGGCCATGTGGGGCAGGCAGAGCCTCTGTCCTCCATGAGGGCCCGTGGTCTTCCTGGATCCCAGCCATCTGGGCGACTCTAGTGAGGATGGCCCTGCCCCAGGCCCCTTTTCCATGCCTCCCCAGGGGCTCATGCTCCCAGTTGTCTACCTTTGTCTTCAAACTTGCCTCTCAGTGAAGACTTTCTCCACCCAGCCTGGCTGACAGGTGTCCCTGCATCCCTGAGAGGAGGCTCAGAACTTTATCCCTTCACCCTTGTCGTGGCTGTGACAGGGGGAAGTCCATGAACCCTTCTTGAACCTCCCCCTCAAGATAGGGCTGTTCTCTTCTTTCCCAGGATCCAGCCAAGCAACCTCTACATTCTAGATTAAATTTTTTAAAAAGATTTTATTTATTTATCAGAGAGAAAGAGGGAACAGGAGCGGGGGTGGGAGTGGGGGGAGGGGCAGCAGGAGAAGCAGCCCGACTCCCCACTGAGCAGGGAGCCTGTCAACAATGACTACGTGGGGCTCCATTGCAGGACCCTGAGATCATGACCCGAGCCAAAGACAGATGCTTAGCTGACTGAGCCACCAGGTGCCCCACGATTAAAATTTTTTATGTCTAGAAAACATGGAAAATACAGATTAGCAAACATTTAAAAATAGTTTCAAAAACCACACATAATCCCACCATTCAGTTAACCTTGTTGACATTTTGATGGATAGTCTCCCAAGTATATAATTTCCTTGAACAAAACACGTGGTCAGCAATATGGGCATCTTCCAGAAATATGTACAGGTCTACCTCATTATTTTAGACGGTTACATAGTACTCCACTGCTCAAGTGAACTACAGTTTATTTAAACCTGGAAGCTTGATGAATGGTGCTGACTGACGGAAAACAAAATAAAACAAAACAAAAAGCCCCCAAATGAGCCTTTGTAGACTCTACCGCATTTTCTTACTTTTTAAAATTTTATTTTATTTTTTTTTTTTTAAGATTTTATTTATTTATTTGTTAGAGAGAGCGAGCACAGGCAGACAGAGTGGCAGGCAGAGGCAGAGGGAGAAGCAGGCTCACTGCTGAGCAAGGAGCCTGATGTGGGACTCGATCCCAGGATGTTGGGATCATGACCTGAGCCGAAGGCAGCTGCTTAACCAACTGAGCCACCCAGGCATCCCTTAAATTTTATTTTTAAGTAATCTCCCAATGCAGTGTGTGGCTCAAACCCACACCTCCGGGACCAAGAGTTGCACACTCCACTGACTGAGCCAGCCAGGTACCCCGATTCTCCTGTATTTTCTCTGTTCTTTTGGAGCACAGTGATTCAAAGGCTATAGAAACAGCCCCAGTTCCAGTGTCAGGAGATGGGAGTTTGAACACAGCCTCTTTCGTCCATATATGTGATTCTTAGATCTATTCATATGTGTCTCTGAGACTATTTGACATTTTGGAAGCATTTAACACAACTGACCCCTCTCCCCTCCTTGACCTCCTTCCTCCCTCTGGCCTCTGACAACACCTGCCACCTCAGCCCTTCTCTTGTGTTTTACCTTTCCTTCATAATTTCTTGAACTAGAATCTTTCCTTCTGACTAGTATTTAGATGTTGGTACTCCCCAGGGCTCTCTCCCTCCTGTCTCTTCCTACCTCCTCACACACGGTTTGGTCCTTTCAGATGACCCATGTTCCGTACATCTAGGACCAGACTCTCTCTGGCTCATCTTCTTCCCCGAAATCTAGATCCATGTAGTTAGTGGCCCAAAGACAGTGGAGATCATTGCAAACTCAGTGTTTCCACATCTGAGCTCATTCCTCCTTACTCCCAACTTTTACATTCTCTTGGGATCTTTGTCTCAGTGACTGATGCTATTCTTCCTAGTGAGAAGCCAGAATAATGAGATGGGAAACCTTCTCTTTCTCTCCCAGGCCCCTCTCAGATCCATTGCCTCAAACAGCTTTGTTTCTGCCCTCAGCCCTGCCCCTCCTTTGCTCCTGCTCTCTGCCTCAGTGAAGGCCTTGGGATCTTCCGCCTAGACTGTACCCACAGCCTTCTCACTGGCTCCCCACGCCCAGATTCTCCTGGAACCCACCCACCAGGATACATCTTACTAATACTTTTTTTTTTTTTAAGTTGAGGTATAGTTTATACACAATAAAATGCACATATTTTCAGCGAAGAGTTTGACGAATTTCAAGAAATATGTTATGTCTGTGGAACCAGTATGCCAATAAAGATACAGAGAAATTCCATCATTTCTTCAAGTTTCTTGTGATCCATTTTGGCCAACCCCTCTCTCACGGTCTATCACTCCACCGACTGCTTTCATCAGAAGTTAGTTTTGACTGTTCTATAGAACTTCATGTAAATGAAATTATGTAGTTTGTATTCTTTGCTTAGCAAAATGTATTCAAGCTCCCTTCATGTTGTCATGTGAACACTTAAAAGTGAATGTTTTGGGGCGCCTGGATCGTTCAGTCGATGAAACATCTGCCTTTGGCTCAGGTCATGGTCCTGGGATCCTGGAATCAAGCCTCGAGTTGGGTTCCCAGATCAGTGGGGAGTTGGCTTCTCCCTCTCCCTGCCCCCACCCTGCTCATGCTCTTTCTCTCTCTCTCAAATAAATAAATGAAATCTTTTTTTAAAAAGTGAATATTTATTTAAGTCAGTCTCCCGCTTAAAACTTCTGTGGCCCCTCATTATCCACATTCCCGGCCACTCCATGATCTGGCCTCATCTTACTGCTTGTTCTTTAACTTTAACCTTTAAGAATACTGAACCATTTGTTTACCTGCACAGACATAGCTTTTCATGGGCTGAGTCTACTCATCTCCAGCTCCGTTTGCCTAGTGAACTCCTACTCATCTGGCAGTGCTCTGTTCAGACAGGGATTCTGCCAGGGCTCCTCGGACCTGTTCCCACCCCCAGGACAAAGAGTCTGTTAGCTCCACTGTAATGGACTGTGTCCACTATTCTAGTCACCCCTGAACCCCCGCCCTTCATTGATTGAATGGGTTCCTTTCTTAGCCTGACTCCTGTGTCACGTATGTTATTTATCGTTGTTCCCATTACACTGTGTTTATGTAATTGTGCAAGCCCTTAGCTATGCTCGGAAGGACAGAAAGATTCATTCTGTTTCCAGAAATTCTGCCTGTGGAAGATACTCCCGTTGCCTACTCAGGAGCTATTTCTTGCAGTCTTCGTTGCTAACAGACCTTGGTCTTGTTCAGGCAGGCACGTTCCCGGAGATACCTTGGCCAGTGACTGGTTGAGGAGTGGTCTGGTTCTGATCAATGAGACATGGAGGACTTCTGGAAGAGGTTTTTCTCTCTGAAAAGAAGAAATGAGAGGCAAATGGCCTCTTGTATACCTCACCCTTTCCTCTTGTTTGGGACACTGTTGTGTGAGAGTATAATGTTTGGAGCTGTGGCATCCATCTTATGACCATGTGACAAAGGTCAAGAGAAGCACAGAGACCTGGATTCAGCACAGTGGCATTATGGAGGAACTAAACAAACCCCAGATCGCCCTGCCTTCCAGCTTCTTGTTATGTGAGGTAATTAAATGATTTGCTTGCTTAAGACATAATCAGTTGGGGAAAAAAAGACACAATTAGTTGGATCTTTTGATATTTGCAGCTGAAGGCATTCTTAACCGATATATCTTGCAAATAAACTTTTTATTTTGAGATAAAAATTTGAAATATTGGCGCACCTGTGTGGCTCAGTCGTTAAGCCTCTGCCTTCAGCTCAATCCCAGGGTCCTGGGATCAAACCCCACATCGGGCTCCCTGCTCGGTGAGAGGCCTGCTTCTCCCTCTCCCCCTGCTTATGTTCCCTCTCTTGCTGTGTCTCTCTCTTTCAAGTAAATAAAATCTTAAAAAAAATTAAAATATTGTAGAACATATATATTATTTATTTATTTGAGAAAGAATGTGTGTGTGAGCAGGGAGAGGAGCAGAGGGAGAGGGAGAGAATCTTAAGCAGGTTCCGCCCCCAGCAGGGAGCCCGATACGGGGCTAGAACCTACACATTTTTGTGAGATTATGAAGCACTTAGGATCCAGATGGTGAAGAACAATCTGTACTTTTCCCCTCCAGTGACAGTACCACCTCTATGTCTACCTTGCCTGAGCCTCAAGGAGGCTTTTCTTTCTGTCCTTGTTTCCCAGTCTTTCGACCTCTTGACCCTCCCTTAGGGAAAAGGAAGGAGCTTTCCACTCTGGGCCTCTGACCTAGGCTCTCATTCAATTAGTTGCATCTAGTTTTCCCGCAGTAGAGATGGGGAGAGAGGGTTTTAGGCCCTAGGTCATCTTCTTAGCAACTCACCAAAAAAGGTTTTGTTGCTCTATTTTGTAGAAAGTTGAAAGTCGGATGAGGGACATACCAGACTGTGGCCACACAGGAAGTGGAGGAGCCCCACAGGGAGGTCTGCCCAAGCTCCTCATCTTTCTGCCTTGACACCCAACCTCTCCTGGGCTTAAATCACGTCAGAATCTAGAAGGGGGTAGTGTCACTATACTATACTACTATAGCTTTGGGGGGCAGCCATGGAAGTGCATCCCTCAGATCTCCTGCGGGGAGTTTAGGTGACCAAGGGCCCCAGATGCTGTGCTTTGCTGTGCTTTGGTCGGAAGCCACGCTTCCCACGGGCTGCTCCCCACTGAACGCTGAGCACAGCAGGGGCACAAGAGACGGCCCCATACCAGGGGGACAACTTTAGCTCAAGGACTTCCATTGGCTTGGCTGAATCCTCCTTAGAACCATGCTGCACCTGAGACTTTGTCCGTCTGACCATCTGTCCTTCACTCTCTCCCTCACAGAGGTCAGACCCACGTGACGGTTTGACAGTTCCGTGCTTCTCTGGCTTGTTTCTCTTTCACAGATGTTTCCACAAACAAATCTCTGGCATATATCTAATCCCACCTCAGGGCCTGGCTTCTTAGAGGACGTGCGATAAAGTGCTTTAGTTTTTTAAGCCTCTAAAACTCAACCTGGCAAAGTCTAGAGAAAGCACCTGGCACGTGCTGGGGCGTTCCTCTTCTCTTTTCCTCAGTGTGTGAAAGTGTTAATGGTGGCTGTGCCGTGAGGCTGTTCCTGTTGCCGCCGGGAGCAGAATGGACCACCCCATGACCAGAATTGGTGCATACCTGGAAACTATATATCCCAAGTTCAGAGAGGCTGAGGCACTCATTTAAGGAAACACAGCTCATGCCCAGGTGCCCACATGGATGCACAATGGTGTCTGGAGTAGGGTGACAGAGTCAGAGAGAAGGTCAGGCTGTAGTATGGGGCAGGCAGAGGGCCTCAGGAAAGCAGCCCCTTCCTGCCCCTCCCAGCTTACTTCCCACTGCTTCTCTGTGTGTTTTGGTGCCATAGCAACGGGTGGTGAGGGCTGCTTATGGAAAGCGAAGCTTAGCCTTAGGACACTGTGGGGAACTAGATGGGTGTAGAAGATACCAAGTCCATGACCTTCTGGCCTCCTAGCCTTGCTCCAGCCTGGAGACACCATCCAACTGGACAAGGCTTCAGTCATCAACACGTGCCTTTCTCTGTTCACACTCGCTGCCCATGCAGCCAGATGGTTTCACCTGATTGGCCATCCTAGTTCAGATTCTGGAATGCTCTGTCCTCATATGTTTGTCTAAACCTTCTGCATCTCTCAGAGCCAAGTTCCAATCTTACCTCTGCCTGGGAGTGTTCCCTGATTTCCCTGGCCCTCAGACTCCTTTTCTGCCTCTGATCTTGTCTAGCCCTTACTGTACCATCTGTGGCATTCACATGATGACATTTGGCCTTTTGTCCTGATCTAATTCAACCCGCTCCTGATATGTGTTAGCTATTGGGCTAAGTGCTGAAGGCTCACATGTGTATCTTGGGTCTAAGTCTAGGCTCTGCTTACTAGATTTCAGACAGGACAGTAGCAGACCATCTAGCCACTCTGCCTTGATGACCAGGAAACTGGGCGGGAGCGAGGGCACAGGTTACAACTTAGTAGAGCTTTGCCTCTGAGGCCAGACAGGTCACCGTCTGAGTCTCAGCTTTCTCCACTATAAAAAGATGATAGGACCCACTTCACAGGCTTGGTTTGGGGACAAATTAGGTAATACATGTAAAGTACCTACCACACTGATCAACACTTTGGTCCTTTGACTCTCTCTCCATGGCAACCTTCTACCCTGTACCCTGGTAGAAAACATTGTGCTTTCCTCTTCCTCTTAGGACCGTTCAAAGAACTCAGTGTCCTGAGTCATTGACTTAATTAAGGTGCTCACAATCCAGTGTTTTCATGTGCTTGCTCCCAGTCAATCCTCCATCATCTCTGGACAGGAAGCAGTATTCCTACTTCAAAGATGTCGGAGCCAGGACTCAGAGGCTGAGCCCAACCCCAGACCACAGGGCTAGGAAGCAGCTGAGTTCTGAGTTGGTCTCAGAATCAGACCTGAGACCGAAAAGCAGCCCTAAGTAGAGAGCCCTTCGGTGAGAACATGTGAAACTGTGAAGATGTCACTTCTGCCCAAAGAATTCTGTAAATGCAATGCCAGTCAAAATCACAACAGGGCCTGTGTGTGTGAAATGTAACAAGCCAATCTTAAAACTAATCTGGAAGAATAACCGTGTTGGAGTAGCCAAGAAATATTTGAAAAAGAAACACAATGAGGGAGACATGCCCTACAGATAACAAAACACGGCCCAGCTGTACTAATTAAAATGGTGGTGTGCTGGCCTGTGACGAGACACGTGGATCAAGGTCACAGAACACAGAGTTCAGAAAGGATTCTTGTATAAAGAGGGATTCAGTGTGTGGTGAAGTGGCATTTAAAAGCAGTAGGAAAAGGATGTGCTTTTCGATCAATACTGTAAAGACAGTTGGCTATCCTTGTGAGAAAGCAGAAAGTTGATTCCGGCTTCATACTATTCACTAAATAAATTCCAGATGGATCGGGGAGCTAAATGTGAAAAAAACAAAGCTATAAAACTATTAAAAGAAAATATAGGAGAACTTGCTTGTAACCTTGGGGTAGGAAAGGCTTTCTTTAGCAAGACATAAAACAAAGAAACCATAAAGGAAAAGACTGCTCACATTGATTATGTCTAAATCTAAAACTGCTGTATGACAAAAGACACCATAAATACCGTTCAAAGACAAGTGACAGACTGGAAGAGGGCAATCCGTAACATACACAACTGGAAGGGTTGACATTCCGGGTATAGAATGAAAGCCTACAGAGAAAGTGAAAGATAAACCACCCTAGAAAAAATAAGTGATCGCCGGGAACAGACAGCTCACCTCAGGGGAGCTGCAGAGGGCCACTTAAGTATCTAACAGGCTCGGCCACTCTAGTCATCCAAGAAATGCAAGTCAGACAGCACCAAGGTAACACTTTTCACTCATCTAATCTGCAGAATCTTCCAAAGTTTCTCAATAACGACCGCTGGTAACAACTTCAGGGCAACAAACACCTTTTTCACTGTTGGTAAGAGTGGAACTGGTCATGGTGTTTCTGGAACAAGGTCTGGCAGTGCCTGTGAAAAGGTAAAATGTCCCAACTCTTCGCCACAGCAATTTCATGTCTCTGCCATGGAGACGGCTCCAGCCACACAAAGAGGCCCAGGCACGGGGGCTAGGATGGCAGTGGTAGGAGTGTGGACAGTCAGAAATGACCCAAAACGTTCATTCATAAAGAGCTAAATCCATTTCTGAATATTCACATTAGCGCTGGTTTTCTGAGGCCCAAACAAATGAAGTAGACCTCTGCAAACTGAAATGAAAAGGTCTTGGCTCTTTCTATGTGAACACGGATTTTGAAACGAGGTGCATGAGGAAGAAGATTCTAGAAGGGTACATACCAAGCTGACAATCCTTGAGGAGGGGAGTAGGATTATGTAGGAGCCAAGGTGGGCTTTAGCTGAAATTTTAAAATTTTTTTACAGTGAGCATGTGTACCTGTATTACTTATATAATAATAATGATGATAATAATAATAAATTTTTTAAAACTAGAAAGACTGGCTCTTATTCAGTGCCCAGTAGTTTGTGTCCCTAGTTTTCAAGCCTGAAACTGCTGGTGACCCCTGTTGCTTGGATCCCATGTCTCGTTCTTGACTGCTCACATCACCCACCCTTCACCATCTCCATCACACTGGATTCTCAACCTATGCCACTTGGTCTCTCATAGTCAGAAAAAAAGGGGGATTGCTCATGGCCCTTGCTCCAGGAAAGTGCATGGTCCAGCAAAATAAGAACTTCAGAAAATATGTTTGGAGGAAAAACCAAGGAAGGCTTCCTAGAGGAGGAGGCATTTGTACTGACACTTGAAAGATGGATCATTTTTTTTACACCCCCCCACCACACACATTATATTACAAACTACCTAACACCATTACAGAAATTTTGAATGACAGAAAAACAAAAAACAAAACACTACCCATAATCCCATCACCCTGAACCAATAACTTTTGTGAAATCCCTTCAAGTCTTTGTCCACAAGGCAGGCATATGGTAAGTATTGCTATGGACCAAATTGTGTCCTACAAAATTCCTACGTTGAAACCCGAACCCCAAATGTGATACTATTTGGAGATGGGGTCTCTGGGAGATAAAAATTGAGTTTAGATGAAGTGATGAGGATAGGGTCCTCATGGTGGGAATAGTGCCTTCCAAGAAGGGAGACACCAGAACTCTCTCTCTCTGTTCATACACCTAGGAAAGGCCACGTGAGAACATAGTGAGGAGACAGCCATCTGCAACCCAAAGAGAGCTCTCACCAAGCCTGGGCACTGCTGGCAACGACCTCTTGGACTTCTAGCCTCTGGAAATGTGAGAAATAGATTGCAGTTGGTTAAGCTACACAGTCTATGGTATTGTGTTGTTATAGCAGCCCGGGCTGACTAAGACAAGTATGCAGTTTGAATAATGTCTTTTTAAAAAAATAATGTCTTTGATTATATGTTATTTTTTAAGTTCATTTATCTATTTATTTTTTTAAGTAATCCCTATACCAAATGTGGGGCTCAAACTCATGACCCTGAGATCAAAAGTTGCGTGCTCTTCCAAATGAGCCAGCTAGCCGCCCCCTATGTTTAGCTTTTTTAAAAATATAACATGATATCATAGCCCTTTTTATATTATTAGGTGACATTTATAACAATCACTCTTAATGGCTGTGCAATGTGCCATCCCGTGAGTGTACTATGATTTGACTGCTCATTCCCCTACTGTTGGATCTTTGGGTTGTTTCTTATTTCTAAAGCTTCAGTGAACATCCTGGAGCATGTAGCTACCCCAACCCCTTGGGTTATTTCCTTGGAACAAATAAATTCTCAGAAGTGGAAATACTGGGTCAAAATTTATGAACACTTTTATGGCCCTTGATACATGTTGCCAAATTGCTTCTAAAAGTATAGTTCCAGAACACACTGAGGGCTTTGTTAGGCAAATATGAGAGGTATAGAAATGGAATGGGGGTCCCAGTTCCAGGAAACAGCCTGTGTAAAGGTGCATGGGCCAGGACTTCTGTGATTTATCCCTTGAATGCCATGACATGGCTAAGATGGAAAAGTCTGTGGCAGATTCTGTTGGTGGCAAACCCAATTAGCTATTCTCAATCACCTTCTGGCTTGTTACTCTCTCACCATGGAAGGCAAAAGCCAGATAATCTGCTTCCCAGCTTCTTTTTCAGCTAAAAGTGACAACATGGCTCCATTCTGTCCAAAAGGATATAAGGAAAGGCTTTAAGAAGAATTCCTTCCTTCTTTTCGTTCTCTCTCCCTTCCTCCCTTCCTTTCCTCCTCCCTCCCTTCTTTCTTTCCTTCCCTCCTTCCTTCTACAGTTTCAACCTGCTTATCAAATCTTTCAACTGGGAAGTTGAAGGCTTCTGATTTCCTGATTAAGGGGGAAAATGCCATTGATACCGTCTCTCCTACCTTCTTGCCTTGAATGCAGAAGCAATGGCTGGAACTGCAGCAGCCACATTAATATAAAGCTAGACAAACATGAGGATGAAAAGCCAACCTAGTGAAGGTGGCAGAGAGGCAAGATAAAAGGAACTGGATCCCTGATGCTACTGTTTAAGTGGCTGAATCAATACCATAATCACCTCCTGTGCTTCCTGTTTTGTGGGAGTAACAACCCCTTATTTGACGGAACCATTGTTAGTCAGGTTTTCTGTTGCCTGTAGTCAAATGCTTCCTTCCTTTCTACCACCATGCCCAATCTCCTCAGATCAGGGATTCAGGTTCTAGTTCCTTTCCACTAGAGTTCAGTCCTGTCTCTTAAAACTGAAGAGTTGGATTTCTACAGCCGAGTACATTTACCGCCTGCCCACCCACAGTCTGGGTGGTGTCCTGTTTCTCACTCTGGATCCTCCCAGCAGGCCTCCAAGTCTGAGGCTTGCTCCTACAATCTCTGAGTCCTGTTTGTTTTTTCAGGAGCAGCTACCAGGCCAGGACCTTGTGCTCAGGGTATCAGTCACTGGTTCCCTTTGATGTCTCAAGAGAATCCTGAGTCAAGAGTCCTGGATTCATTCTGGATCTTTCCCTTAGAGTCCTATGGTCTTGGTCAAGTCCATCTCTCTGAGCAAAAATCTCTTCATCTTCATCTGTAAAATGGGGACGATTGGAGTCACTGGCAAGATTTAGAATTGCAAATCTGGTAACAGGGTAGGTGCCTGAGAAATGTCTTCCATTTGAAGGTGACCGAAGCTTAGAGAGGAGCATCAAGGGGCCCAAATCGTGGAGCAGAGCCGAGGAGAGACTCAGCATGCCAAGTCTCCATCAAGGTGTGAGCCTGTAGCCACGTGGCCTCCTCTGTGGAGGCCTGGTGCCTGGAGTCCTGGGTCCTCTTCCCTACTCACTCACAACACAAGCTATAGCCG